>VMKM01002135.1:0-86975 GCA_008360985.2 Macquaria ambigua | reverse complement strand
TCCAAGTCAGCGTTTTTGGATTGGAACAGTGTGTGTGTGTGTGTGTGTGTGTGTGTGTGTGTGTGTGTGTGTGTGTGTGTGTGTGTGTGTGTGTAGTTGAGTCCATGCTGACCAGCTTTCCTGTTTTTGTGGAAAGAAAATGGCCAAAGAGACATTTATAATTTACACTCATTCTCCCTCTCTCTCATGCACACACACATATACACACTGTCTAATTACACAGTGTGTTGTGATGGTGGTGAAGATAATTTATGGGTAGCTGATGAAATGATGATTAAAAATCATTGGTCCACTGTGTGTACATGTTAACACTGAGCTAGCTGCAGGGTTCCCACTATGGCATTAATTGACTTTAATTCTGCTTACCATGGGGTTTGTAGGCTATGGTTCATGGGTACTGAGGTTGTTAGGAGGGGACGAGACAGGGAGAGGGAACTTCTCCAAAGAGAGTCCTATTGGATACACTACTTACAGACTGAGTATCCTGGGGGCTTAAATGATGAATTGCTGTTGTCTTGTTTTTTATGAACACAGATCGGTATTATTGATATATATGTATTGTATTTTCTATGGAGGTTCTGCACATGATGAGTTCACATACAAACATGCATTTCCCTACTGTTAGTGTGTAAAGCAATGGGTCTGTTATCTGGTTGTTGTACCACAGTATGTAATATATTCTAATTGCTTAAATTTTATTATTTAAAAAATATTATTTTCTACTATTTCTCTTACTAGTGTTTTGTTTTTTGATGATGTTTTGATGATCTGTATCAGCTGGTTGTTAATCACCAGCAGGTTCCTGGCTACTGTTTAATAGGGGTTACGACCACAAAAGGTTTCAGAAATGTTGAGGAAAAACTGGACTGAAACGCGTCCATTTCCTTCTGCTGCTGTGCAACATTAAAAGTGTTACATACTTATTTGCGAGGGCTGATGACTTCATTGGCTATTTTGTGATTTTTGGGTCGGCACCCACCATACTGTAAACAGTGGAGTCGAGCACGGCAGGTCTTTTGTTTACTTCCATGGCCCCAATGTTCATTTCCACGACTTCCATGAGTAAAAACAAACACACCACACATGTACGTGATGATTGCAGGAGCCAGTGATCAGACAGAAATCTAACAGCAGCTGCAGGAGCAGCTAAAAATTCCAAACGTTGAAGGAAAAATGTGTAAATTTGCAGCCAACTGTCACTAAAGGACCAAATTTATGGATGTTCATGGAAATCTGTCTCTTAGATTTTGACATATTTGGTGTTTGGGCCTGTTCAGGAATTTTGGATTAGGTCTGATTTTCCTCTTATGTGTGTTCTGACCCTTTCTGACTGTGCTGGAGTCACTTTCAGATTGGGTCTCTTTTTTCAGAAGTTAATTTATGCATGTCAGGTTTGGGTAGGTTTTCCATGGGAAATTCTGGACTCAACCCCTTTTGAATCAGGTCCAATGTTTTAGACCCATGAAGACCTTTACTGTAGATTATAAATTCACTGTCACTCCCCATCCAATCTGACAGTCTGAGATACAAACAGTGTGAAACATAGTGTATGTCATGACTACCTGCAGGTTTGTACCTCTGCTTTGGAGGAGGTGGCGACATGGAATGGAGGGGTGATGGCTCAGTTTGGGATAAAGGCTTGTAGTGATCACAATGGGATGACTGTCTCCCAGACATTCACAACAATAAAGGCGTATTCAGACCAAATCAGGCAGTGCAGCTTTGTTTACCATGTAGCATTGTAGCATGAGCTCTTTACCGAGCAACATTGAAGATGGAGAGACTGATCGATTGGCTCTGTGATGACTGTACATCAGCAGTTCAACCCTGCCACGAGGGAGTACAAAGACGTTAATCGCTTGCCGTTGTATCGCTCTTCAAGTTGGGATTGCTACAATCAGCATGGCCAGAAAGTGACTGGCTAAACTAAATATAAATGAAATGTATAATCAAATGAAATAAAACATTCTATTATTGATGGGCATTATTAAAGGCAAACTCGAAGTAGAACGTAGACGTGCGTGAGACGCATCTCACACAGGCTGTGTGGCTGCTCTAACCTGTTAACATGGGTGCCAAAATGAAAAGCAAGAGGTTCTGTGGCGCACACGCACTGCTCTTTTTCTAAGCAAGCCTCTGAGTGCCCCAGTGTTAAACTGAAGAAGTAAGCTATTTCTTTTGACTTTTCTTATATTTTTGTACCACCAAGCCTCACGGTTTTATAAGTTAGTATTTTCCTTTTTGAAGTTTTCATCCAACCAACGGAGCTACTCAAGCCTAGCCAGATACATTTTGTTTTGATAACTTTGACTTTCCTGTGCCAGCAACGTCTGGGCCCCGACCTTTGCAGTCAGCCCTGAAATGAGACTGCCAGACCGGCTAGGAGACTTCATCCGCTTGGTGACCAACTGCTTTCACTGAGTCACCTGGGAACATAACCTGCAGCTGGGCTCCTAAACCACGGAGCAGGCAGACAAGCCTGCACCTCCCGTTGCGCTGTGCCACCGCACAACCACTTTGGAAGTCACCTGAAATGGGCTCCTGTCTGCAACGAATCGGCATATAGACAAAAGTCCATCTGCTGCTGTGATAAGAATTTATGTCAAATAAAATAAGTCCCCTGTAGAGGAGTTGATTGCCCTAGCGCTACGTTAGCATCTCTGTTTTGGTTCTAATAACCTCATCACATACTCCACCTCACTATTGCCCCAGAGTAAGGTTATTGTATATCTGTTATTCATGTTTGTTTATTGTCTTTATCATATTACAGTTTCACCTTATAAATCCTTCATTTATTCTGTGATTAGACATTTAGCTATAAATAAATGTCCTCATTTAGCAACAAGAAGTTGTCTGTGTTTTCTTTGAAGCAGAAGACAGAGGTCTATGTATCAAAAATAATTCAATTCCTTCTTATGAGACTGAATAATTGACTGATTAATTTGTTTCTTTTATTTTCCTTCGAATGAAGGTGGTGCCCCAAATGAGTGTGAAGATTAATTTTTTTAATAAGTTTAAATACCACTACAGGCTAAAGTTAAATGGTGTTTGACCTATCATTAGGCCCTGCAGTGGGCTGTGCAGTCATAAATCTACTGGGATGACATCATTCTCTAGTCCTGACCTATCAACACTATTTGTTGAAAGTGTTTCTTAAACAAATACCACTTACATGTTTCATGCAGTTCTGATAAATAATAGCACTCATATCCTGCTGCTTTCACGTTACAAAAATTCATATTACTTTATTTTTTCATGCACACAGAAATGGAATTGGCTAAATAAAGGTCCACCCATCTTTTTGTTCTGGAGGTTTCAACTGTATCACACAGTCCTCATGAACATCTACAGTTCCATGGCAACTGAGCAAATTCACTGTGCTGATAAGGATCATATAATATGGTTGAATGCTCAAGAACAAGCAAGTAAGTGAGCCTTAAATTGAGATTATTATGCCAACTGTATATGATTTGTTTGTCTAAAGGCAACAGATAAAATTCTGTTGTGATGAGGGTCATTATATCAGTAGTTGAAACAACTGGACAAGGGACAACCCACACAGTTCTTTATTCTTAATTAGCTCCATCTTTTTAGTCTCATAACTGCAGATTTTGCCAACACCGCCAGTCCATTACCACTGTCAAACTAGAAGCCAGTAAGTAGTATATTTCAATAAAATGTGCTAAAACAAGCTTCAATACAGCATTGAGCTAATACTATTGCCAAGCATTTAACATGGGTCCAAGTTTTCATGTGTTGTAGAGTTGGCTTGCATGCATTTTACATGTCAAAGACATTCTTTCCAATAACTGAAACAGGGCACACATCCACACATTTTAAAATCTGTGGTAACTGTCAGCTGTCAGACTGGCCCAAGCAGCCAGTGTCTCAAAAGTGTTTGGCAAACAATTTGGTGGAAGTGTGGAACGCAGTACAATAGATGACATTCTTTACCAAAGGATGTTTATGTTCATTACAGATGTCTAGATTTGATGTTGCAATATACTAAATTACTTCGGAGAGACCTGCTAATACCTGATAATTGTTCACCTATCCCTATTCCTATTACATGACATCTACATTTCCCAGAAAGTCACTTTTGTGGTCAGATATTCCATGAGTTAATGCTCCATTACAGACAGGCCAGTCAGAGCCTTGGAGCAGACACTGTCCTGGCTCTGAACTCTCCAAACGTGCCACACTCTCAGCACGTTGGCTCAAACATGCAACAACACGTTTTCACCATTACACCATTACATAACTGAGGAGGGAGGAAAAAGAAGCCAGCACCTAGGAAAATCTGACTTAGCTCTGCAAAGTCAAGAAAAGGTTGTGGAGTTTAACATCATTAGGAAATACAGTCTGAAGAGCTACAGCTCATTCTGCTGATGCTGTCGAGACAAAAGCCCAAACTCTGCCACAGATTATCTGATCCCTGCCATTCCCTATGTCTGAACAGGGAAATTACTTCTCACTCCCACATACCCCACAGCTCACACACACTCTGAGTATTTCTCACTGAGCCATGAAGTCTTGTTAAACTGCTCTGGTGTGGAATGTCTCTGACTCACTGGCTTAGCAACACTCATACACAATACACACACACCACAAGATTCTCTCAAACAGGGTAATTTTTGTATTTAATATGAGAGAAAAAGATCCAACTTTCATCAGAGCTCTTTTTGTCTTCTTCACTTTAAAGTCAGTAAATCTCACTATGTGAAACTGAGTGGGATCATTCTTTTGTGTTTAAGCTCAACTGAGCTGTAACTACATATCACACTTCTTAACTATAAGTAGTTCATAGGCTACACACGTTCATACACTAACATTCTTTTGAAGCTTGTTCTACAAGCCTCATGAAGTTGTGTTGCACAATTTTATAACAACAGTGACTAAGAAACAGGATTTAATGTGGACTGGTCATCTTTGGCTGATACCTGATCTGTTTCATTGATGATGTCAACATCAGCACCAATACCAATCTAGTATATCATGTCAGTGCATCATTGTTAATCCCTGTTGTAGGTGGAAGTAAACAAGTCATCATCACTGTGGTGGCATCTCGTAAACCCACGCAATAACACTGTAATGTATGTAAGGGAATTTATTTTTTAATTGCTTTTGCCAACAAAAATGTCCAGGGGATCCTGTAAAACCTGTTACACGAAGATATTGTTATGTTTCTTCACTTACATTAACAGCAATAAATGACGACTTGAACCACGAGATACAGTTTAAGTGTCTTCACTTAAATTCAATCACACAGGTATCACTCCACTGACGTACCATTTATCCTGTTAAAAAGGTCGGCAATGAGACATTGTATCTGTAAACAAAAAGTAGTGCCAATTGTCTTTTCTGAATATGGAAATAATGTATTCTTTTTCCAAATACATAACAGATATAGTCATCAAAATGCCATTGAAATAAAGGTTACAGTCAAAACAACTCCAGTTTTAATAGATGGCTATAGGTCTCTATTCAGCTGCTCCAACAATAAACCTAAACTTTGGAGAGAAACAAAACTGAAGCCAAAATCTACATGCTTCTGCTTCATGAAATCAATTTCACTTATAATTCAACTCCATTAAATCCCCGGGTTCTATCTAAAACCACATTTGCATTCTCCGACCGGGGACTGCTAAATACCTAGCAGGCTATTTCAAACAGGCTACCTTCATCTGTCAATCAATCAAAACATTTCTCCTTTCACTGTCAGTAAAAATGTGTTCAGTTCCACTCAGCATCACTAGAGAGCACAACACATAAATCAACCGGCAGATTGGTCTATGTATACAAAATTAAAGTAAAAACAGTCTCATTTTAAAGGTTTACCTTGGTTTGTCAATCATTCCAATCAGTTATTATGTATATTTCTAGTCAGCTCAGCTCATAGAAACCTTTGGCTCAGCTATGAGCCAGAAAGCTAACGTTATGCTAGCAAGATTCAAAGTCAATAACATTGTGAACGGTTGCCATATAGTAAATATAATTTGACAATATGTTTAACAACAAGACTATCTTGTTATCCAGCCATGTCTTTGCCCACAAATCACTATCAAGATTTTCATGAACAAATGATAGGCCATGTGTACTGCCGGCCACAGCCTGAAGAAGTGATTTGAATAGCGAATGGGATGTGAGATGATCATTTAGGGCCTGTGTCTAATTCTTTTGTTAGACTACTGAAGGCACACTGTCTTTTTTCTTTCGTTTTTTGGTTTAAGATCCTCTGACTTCATTGTGTCCCTCACTTCTGAAACTAAATCTTTGCCCTTGGGCCCAAGCAACCCAATGTCTCCCAAGTTCACCATGCCACCTCCCATTTAGCAAACGTTTGGATGAGTTATCTTTTGTTCTGATCCATTCATTGTTCACAATGAGATCACCACTTTGAAGAACCCCTACAACTCTACAGGCTTGGTGATGACGTACCTTTAAAAGTCTGATAGATCACACTTTCAGCTGAGTTCACAGTTGTCTGGTTACATGCAAAGCAAGTGTGGAAACACAATCACTGATGCATACAACCATTTATGGAGTGTCACATATGCAAATGAATGCTGGGATAGGCTCTAGCCTGGATGGATTGATGATGGAGGGATGGAAAGATAGATAGATAGATGGGTGTGAAAATATAAGCATAGGTTTATCAACTGCCAAGACAGCAACAAATGGTCTCTGAAAGACAGAGCATCACAAGCATTAGTGATGTTAGGGGGGGGCGTTGAGGGCAGGAGCCACACCCTGTCTTTTGGACAAAACCAATCAATGTGTGTGTGTGTGTGTGTGTGTATGTGTTTGTGTGGCAATGTCTTGGCAACCTTATTGGCATGTTTCACTTCCTTTGTCTCAGTAAAAAGTCATGTGAACTGTTGACAGAAACACTGCAAGTTCTAGCTAGGAACATCCTGTCAGGACACACACACACACACTCACTCTCTTTGCTTTCTCTCCCTCCCAACCACACACACACACAAAATATGGAATATTTCATGACAAAAAACACTGCCAATATGCTTGCTTTAGAAAGATTATGATTTGGTACAGAGATAAAACCCAAATCCAAAGCAGCTTAAACTGGTTAAACTGCCTGTATTTTCAATGGAAACTATACTCTCTCTCTCTCTCTCTCTCTCTCTCTCTCTCTCTCTCTCTCTGTGAGTGTGTGTGTGTGTGTGTGTGTGTGTGTGTGTGTAAAGACTATTATTTATGACATTGGAGCCCTGTATCAGAGAGTGAGATTAGCAGGTTAGCCAGCTATCTTTGGGTTTAACACAAGCAACCTATGCTGCATTGCTGCACAGCTTACCTGCTTCAGAGCAGCTCAGAAGATTGGATCCCAGAATTGAAACAGCCTGGCCACTGACCAGTCATTTTGTCACTTCAAACATGGCTTCTACAAAATTTCAGATGAAGATTGGAAAGCAGCTTGCGCTGATGCTCATACTAAGTAAATACATGCCTTAAACTAATACAGTATAAATGGTTAATGCGGACATATGTGACAACGGTGGAATTAAACCGATGTAACAAAAACATACCAAACATATGCACAAAATGTACAGAAACTAATGGAACATTATTTCATTGTATTTGGCAATGCAGAAAGATTAAAAAGTTCTGGGAAGAGGTTAAAGTTATAATCGAGAAGATTATTTCAAAACAAATCTTACTGGACCCTAAACTTTCTCTGTTGGGCTTATATCGGAGAAACACAATTATAGTACAAATGAACGAGCATTTATAGACCTCAGTTTGCTTTCTGACAAAAAATGTATTGCACTGTTATAGAAAAAGATTCACAGACCAAGCACTACTCAATGGATATGATGGATGTTATCAAGTCTTCCATTAGAAAGGATAACTTACATATTAAACGCTAAACAGCATATATTTGAGAAGATATGGAAGCCCTTCATTAATTATGTTAAGGGTTTAGATCTATTCCAATTAATATACTCCATTTTGTATAGCTTGCCATTTGTGAAAACAGGAGAAGCATTCCTGTTTTGAGTTTTCTTTTTTTTTTCTTTGTTTTGTGTCAATGCAGCAATTTTATGTTGTGCTATATATTATAAGAATGTAAAAGGCTGAATTTCATGGTGTTAAAAAATTATATAAAAATAATGTGGCCTGGATTCTACATGGATTCTAACCATGTTGACCATGCTTATAATGAATGATGTTTACTGCTACATATTAGATAATTGTGCTGAATTACTTTTATTCACAACAGGATTCCTGACAGTGATTGATACAATATACACAGCAGTTATTCCAGTCCATACATGAAAAACTGACACAATGCTAAAGAAATAGCTGTCATACAGAGAATGACTTACAGCATGTCATATTCACTGGAAGTGAAAATAATTGCTCAACACCATCTCCACAACTAGTCACTTTCAGGTGTGCTTTTTTAAGAGTTGTGTACATAAACAACCCATCACTTCATCTTTGGTTGTCTTTATAATGTTGGAGGGAAAGGTAATACAAAAGAGGAATCCCAGAAACTGCAATAAGCATATTTTCTTCCACAGAAATTATTCCACAACTGGTAAAGACAAAATGTCCTTGGCCCCCACCACATCACTTTTTCTTTGTTAGTTTTTTACAAATAGACTGCTCCTTTTTTCCCACATCACAGTTCCACGCTGCCTGCTATCCCACAATACCTTGGAGGACATCTCCTCGTGCCGCATCACAGCCAGTGCGTCTAAAAGAGCTTATAACTATAGAGAGACTATAACTGGAAGGCACAATTCACTGCATGTTGTGGCAAAAAGCAGGAAGGACAGGAAATAGTAGTCACACCTTATTGTTGCAATTTCTCACTGGAATTCCATGTGTCATGTAAGCAAGTTCGAGCTATCATTTGTGAATTAACCGTGCCATGTTGAGTCACAATAGTTGGAAAAGCTATTGGTGATATAAAAGGTGCTTTTTGCCACATGGCTGCATGCACAAAATTGTTGTGGACAGGAAACCTGTCTATAAAGTTGTGGCAGAGTCAGCCTTGCTGCCCATTTGTCCTAGTGGCCAACTGTGGTACTGCATAATGATTTCTAAAAGACACCTCAAACGTAACATAAGTTCTATTACTGACCTTACTGGCATAGGTCATGTCTAGGCCCTTCCACATTGAAATGAATGGAGAGCAAATTCCAGTGTTACTGCACCATTAAGTCTGCATTGTGAATGCAATCATTTTAAGGTTACAAATTAGCAAATTCAGCATGGAGGAATTGATCTTGCCATTGTCTTGACTGAGATTACTATTACTATGTTCAAACTGAAACCATTTAAAGCAACAAGCTGAGAATACCATACTGACTAAAGCATTGAAAGAAACAAGACGAACAGGATGCCAGGTCATAAATTCTGAGTTATCTGATTACCAGGATTTACATATACCAGTATTTGGTGCACCAGACCCACAGCTTAAAAAACAGTTTCCGTTTGTATCAACACTGAGACGTTCTTGCAGTACCTACAAACTGACTAGTAACTTCAGAAGTTTCACATGCATCACGGTTGACATTAACTTTTGGCATGGATACGCACAAAGTCGTCCCCGCCGAACTTATATGAAATATCAGTCAGTTAAGGATTCCTTTGCTTATCAGCTAACGGGCACAACTGGTAGAAAATAACTTATAATTTCTTAAATAGGTTTGAGTCATACTTCATTCGGCTAATATTCCAACCCCAGAGCTGTGATCAGTAATCTCATTTTTCCACATCTTCCCCCGTTCCGACTATCGCATTTCACAACAACTTTACACCATGGGAGGCCACACCAACACCTATTCCATACAGGAGATTTTATTTTAAAACCACGAAGTTAGCTAACAGGTCTCTAAGTCCCCTATGTAGCCTACGTGTGAGAGTAGTGAGGACATAAGCAATTCTGAGTATAATTTTTGAGTCACGTTGTCTCGCCTATCACTCCAGTAACCAGACACCAAAGATATGTTGGAAAGTCGATACGAAGTTTTTACAGTTTTCCCTGCAGCTACTTCAGCAGTTACCACCCATTAGGCTACGTTACGAGTTTTAGAGCTCAAGTCAACGTAGATGGAAGTTGAGAGTTGGTAAATGTCAAACTTTGTTGTGACACACGTTCATCGTTACAGCTCCTTTTATTAAAAAAGTTCAAGTGAGTTACCTGTTAACAGCACGGTGGGCAGCAGAAAGCAGTAGAACAGCCAGACAATCACCTGAAGATCCATGTCACTGCAGATCAATACTCACTCCCGATAATCAACAACGATATATCACTAACTACCATTGATCAGGGCAGAAACACTGGTCCGCTAACTTAAACGGCTCCATCGGGGTTGATTGATTAAATGTGACAGAGGAATGAATAGACCATTATTCCGATATTCGCTCATGATCTCCCATCAAAAAGACAAAAAACTGTAGTGGAAAGTATTCAAGTCCAAACAAAAGTTTCCAATTAGTCGATTGTATTGATCTTTATAGCGCTCAGCTGAGTGACTCGTCTCGGTTAAGCTATTGGTGGGGAAGAAGGGTTTTGTTGCATGTGTTCCTTCGGAGGGGCCCAGTCTGAAGTAACAGTGTTGTAGGTGGAAAATGTGATTCACAGGCAAGTCTGTCTGAAGGGCGTTCATAGAGGAACTATTCTCCACGAGCTGCTGCTGCTGCTGCCGCTTCTGCCAGTGGTCACCTCCCTCCCGCTGCAAATATATTACTCTAACTTCTAGCTCAGTCAACACTGCACAGCTTGTGCTCTGCTGTTCTGCTTTACAACTTGTGTTTAATCACCAAGTTTCAGTATTTAAGTGTATGCTGCTCAGCAAAGAAACATAATTACATATTATTATTGGAACTGTGTTGGCATGGGTTTCAAAATGTTTGCTTGTTTATATATTGGCATTTCTGACATAACCACGTCAATTAATACTGGCGCTAATATGTCTTCCTTGCAGCCACAATATAGCCTATCTGCCCTAACTGACACCAAAATAAATGGCATTGTGTTTGTCACTGGCGTCCCCTAGTGTACCAATAAATACTGTAAAAGCATGGAGCCAGTGAAGGCAACACTGGAGCAGTATGTGAAAAGTAGCCCAAGTACATTTAATCAGTAGGGGTAATAGCAAGTGTACATATCAACAATTGCTTTTTGACTAGTTAGAATTCCAAGTCAACATATCCATTCATATATCTGAAATACAATTGTAACTAGTGAAAATTATATTCTTACTAGTAACAATTACATTTGAGGTATCTACAATTCCTTTTATAACTAGTCAGAATTGAATTTTAGATATCAGAAAAGGAATTCCACAAGTCAAAATCTCGTTGTAGATATCTTTAATGACGTACGTCTCCGAATTGAATATGGTAATTTAGGCACATGACCCGCCCTACTCAGCCTCTGATTGGCTTACCCTGATATTGTAACCCTACCAATCTCACTCCTAGTGCCGAAACCTAACCAACCCAACCAACGAAGGCAACGAGTACTAGTGCTCAATTGTAGATATCTATAATTGTTATTATTTCTAATGAAAAAGGAATCACTGATATCAATAATTGAATTACAAATATCTGTAAATCAGTTATGACTAATCGAAATGTAATTTTTACATTTGAAAATATATTTGTAACATGTCAAAATTGTTTTACAGATATCTTAAATTATCATTTTAAGGATTTTTAGAGATCCAAGGGGATGAAAGTATGTACTTTACAAGATAAGGCAAAAGTCAGAGAAAGTCTGAAAAATTAAACATACTATGTGTAACATACATATTTCTCCTTCTTATTCCTTTAATCATCTGGTGACCCAACAGGTTCTCTTGGGACCCTTTAAGGGTCCTGACCACCAAGTTGGGAACCACTGCCCTATTCAAATCCATCAGGCTTAAGTAAAAGCACTGATAGTGGAAAAACACTCAATTAAGTCTTGCATTTGCAACAAGATGTGTTAATGGTTGTTGTGGATGATCCAGTTAGGTTAATCTTCCTATAGATCAAACTACTGAATGCTATGGTTGGGAAGTTGAACTATATCAAAGTACTTATCTTATCTTATCTTTCATTCTTTTATTATTGTTTCGAAAGTAAAATATAATATGTAAAATAACTCAACTTTTTTTCAATACTTTCTTTAGCCTGTAAGGGACACTTAAGTTGCAGACAGCATTCCAGACATGGACACCACAGTAGAAAATCTCACAGTGGTGTGAGGAAATAAATATAATCAAGGGCAAATAATAAAAAGACAATAGCTTTTTGACAGCTTATTGTCAAAGAAGATACAGCTCTGTTTCTGTGAGCATGATACATGAGGAGAGGTGATTGTCAAAAATGATTAGCCTAGACTTTTAGTTTCAGCCTAGAGTTATTACACCAGGACACAATAATAATTAATATATTCAAAATAAATATATTTGTGAATAATTTTTTGATAGGCTACTTTAAAATGGTGCTATTTAAGAACATGAGTGAAATATAGGTGAATTAAAATAGCCTATAATAACATCAACAACATTTGATTAGGTCTACACATTCCAGCTACAGAGGCTGATGTATTTGATGAAGTGGAAACTTTTTAATGTGCAGTCAGGGAAAAATCTCCATAAAGTCTTTCATGTTTTTATCTCCTGTAACACTTGAACGAATGAATGAGTCGACTCCATCCATGGTCGACTCTCTCTTATGTCGGCCAGAAGATTTCAAGGATTTATGCCACCAAATCACATGGCTACCCGTTTATACAGAATATTAAACTGGTGTGAACCAGCGCCCTATGTCCTAGTCTTCGTCCCGAGGACGTGGCCAGGGGCGTGGCCCGGGGCGTGGCTATGTTGAATTCGCGCGAAAGTTCTTCTCTTCTTCCTGTGAAGTGTGAGTATTTCCGGAGATCTATTGTTGATGGACACTATTTATATCTTTACCGACTTCGGCTTATAGCAGATTCGTGCAGTTTTTCTACATTGCGGTTCCTGTGTCCACTTCAAGCAGCAACAGCATGTCTCAGGCTCGAGTTACTGATTTCTTTTCCCAGAGAAAAAAAGGTATCGCCGGTCCACTGAAACCAGCCAAGCAGCGCGGTAGCACTGTTGTCGTCCGTGGCTCTTCTGGGATCAGCACTAAAAACAAAGACGCTTTCTTTTGTTCGTCCTCCGTTCATGAAGAGTTTGTCCGAGTTATCGACGAGGCAGTGGGGGTAAACGATGGCGAGTCTACTATCGGCAACACCGCGAAAGATTCCCCCTCCAGTCCCCGGACACCAAAGCGGACTTCGGCTGACACAGAGTTTGACCTCGGGGCCGCCGTGTTTTCAGCCAGCGCCGACCACAGCACGGCCAAGAAGAGACGGCAAGTGGAGGCCGGTAGAGATGCTAAAGCTAACGTTCCAGAGAAAGCAACGAAGAAGAAGGCCAGGAAGAAACTGGTCCTCCCTCAAGACACACCACAGGTAATGTTCTGGTTGAATACAGTTTCTGACAGACTCCTCCATCTTTGAGAGAAATGTCTGTTAGCAACATGTTGTGCCTCACCCACACTGAGTGTTTATTTTGTGGGCTCGTCTTCATTCTTCGACCAAAACAAAGATGGCAACAAAACAGTTTGCTTACTTTTTGGTTGCCAGCATGCGAAGCTTGCATTTACAATCACATTGTAGGTGTGTAACCATCATGATAATGAAGATCGAGCTAAATATATTATGTTGCTGTGTATGTCCAGGCTGCAGCCCTGCCCCTGCCCAGTGAGGTGACCCAGCAGCCCTCGGTTCCAGCAGCCCTGCCCCTGCCCAGTGAGGTGACCCAGCAGCCCTCAGCTCCAGCAGCCCCTGTGTCTGGACAGAACACTGAAAACCATTTTAGCTTCCAAACCAATAGCTCTCCGCAGAGGGGTCAAGTCATCAGCAAGAACACTGGAGGACAGGCCAGCAAGGTAAACACAGTGTGTTTGGACTGACTGAGGAACATGCTTCACTAGTGTGCAATCAGCACACTGTGACGCTATAGACTTCCTTGAAAGTGCAAAAATTGTCACAGTGCTAAGTGGTGTGTTGTTGTAATGGTGTATGATTTTTAAGTTAAAAGTCTAAAGAATTTGAGCAAAGTATTACTTGGTGAACATAATTATGTGGAGGAGGGAGAAACCTACCCCAGTATAGTTGTATTTATCAGGTCAGTAATGATGCATTTGCCCACATACTGTTTTGATCATGGTGCAGGTTGTGTGGTTTGCCAGAAAGCTAGCAGTGTGGCTGGGTCCATACAAAAGCTAGCAAGCAAAGCTGCAAAATACAAGATAGCACTAGCATGTGTATGGGCCAACCGTGGTGTGACTGTGACAGTGAGATATGGCAGTGGAGAGTCAATATTTTGATGCTGACCTAGTGTACTTAATTTAAATGACAAGCCTGGTGTTGTTTGATATTTTTCAGTAACAAATCCCTAGAAAAATCCCAAACCATCATTGTGTTAGTCCAAATGGTTCACAAATATATAGTTTCATTTTTAAAAAAAGGCCAAGCAATTTCCTAAGACAGCTGGTAGTTTTTAGCAAAGGAAGGAGGAAATGGTGCGTTTATTGGGGATTAATCCACATTTGATTCTAGAGTGAGTATTTGGGGCAGCAGGATGGTGTATGTGGGATTGAGTCAAAATAAACTACAGTGTGAGTGTTCAGGGTGATGAAGGAACATGTCACCCAGTGCAGCAGTGTGGCTCACTGACATGTTTTTAATAGTTTTTGGACAACAATGGAGGTCTATGGCATAAGAGGAATAGATATATCAGGATCTGGATACACACACACAATACTTGTTAGTAGGATATATTTGTTGTTGGTTTGGCTCTGTACATGGGATTAGTTGACAAACATATAGAATATTGCCATACCTACCTTTTTTTAAAGTCCTGAATTCATCAACATTCATCCCCACATTCTTTCAGGCTCTGTGTAAAGAAGGAATTGCAACCCTGAAGTCTCGCCTTCAGAGGATCAAGAAACACGCAGAGGAAATAACCAGTGCGGCTTCCTCTGCTTCCGTTTCCACATCCTCTTTCGCCTCCCCCCCTGGTTCAGCACCTAAAAGAACTACCCCCCCCGTCCCCAAAACCACCACGTCCCCGACCTCTGATGCAAAGGCCCTCAAGTTTATTGTAGCACGAGCCAATGAGCTCGCAGCTAAAGCTCATAGGAGGCAGGAGGAGAGAGAGGCTGAGGAGAGCAAGCAGAGCGAGACACAAACCCAGGACAGGTGAGCATGTACACATACATAAAGCCAAAAACTTTCAAACAATACCAATCTGTACTGTACAGGTGGTAGACTACTTTCAGCTACATTAAGTCCAAATCAGAACCGGGTGTTTTTTTTCCTCTCTGGTCCCTCAGTACTGAGCAGCCAGCATACCAGCGATACCACACCCTCGCCCAGGCGTCCCCCCCAGGCCTCTCCCTGCCTTACCAGTACAAGGTGCTGGCTGAGATGTTTAGGAGTATGGACACTGTGGTCTCCATTCTGTACAACCGCTGTGAGACCGCTACCTTCACCAAGATCAAACAGGGAGTTCAGGACATGATGCACAAGTAGGTGGAAGGATGGAGAGATTCAGATTTTAAATGAGGATGAGTGTTTATTTTAGGTTTGGCATGCAAGTTAAAATCAGTGAAGTCCATATGTGAGTCACAAAAAATAAGCATTCAGTGGTGTATTGCTTCCTAGCTCAGTTATGCAGAAGTGTTTTCCGAAATGTGTTGATTTCACTGGCATTTCTGTGACCAGTTATTTGTCAAAGGAAACATTTTTCAGAGAAATTAGGCTACATTCAGATAGAATCAGGCGCTGCGGGGAAAATGCCGGTTTCCCAATCATTTGAACGGGGGTATGGCATTTAGATGGGGAGTGCAGAAAAAAATGCAGCAGTCCTGCCGCGAAAAGTTAAAACAGCCAATCATGCCAGCGATCAGAGCGGCAGATGCCCAGGTGAATAAGAACTTTGTTTACCATGTAGCATTGTAGCATTAGCTGTACCTTAATATTCCACTGTTTACTGAGCAACTGTGAAGGTGGAAGAGAAACTGATCGATCAGCTCCGTGATGACTGTATATCAACTCTTCAAGCTGGGATTGACCACAACCATGCACTGAATCGCCCGAAATGCCTGATTCTGTCTGAAAGCAGCCTTGGTGTGGCTGTGAAAAAAACACACTGTTAAGGCATTTTAGATTACTTTTTTTTTAAAAAAACACGGTAGGACTGAAGCTTTTCAACTCTTTCCATTCAGTGGCTCTTTGAAACATAAACAGTTCCTCATCTATGTGTAGTAAAACTGCTGTTGTCATATGTCAGTTGAAACTCCCCTTAGCACCCGTTTGTGTTTCATCACCACATAGAACAGCCATCTACACTTTTAACTTTGATTTTCCAGAAGTTTCTGGATTTGGTTAGAACTGGCCTGCAGAAGCTATTGTTAACCTCTTTGTCCTCCTTGCAGGCGGTTTGAGGAGAGCCACGTGGGGCAGATAAAGACAGTGTTTCCTGAGGCCTACACATTTAGACAGGAGAAGAACATCCCAACCTTCAACAGCAGGGTTAAGAAGGGAAGCTACCAGCTCACTGTGGAGCCCGTCATTCTCTCTGGTTAGAACGCCCTTTTTGTGGTCTTAAGGCCCTTACACACCGGGGACGTAACAAATACACAACACGAAAATGCAAAATACTCGCCAAAAATATATTGACGTGCAAATTAATCGCACAAAAGAAACGCCCCCGGTGTGTAAAGGCCTTTTAGGGTTAGGGTCCTCTACCTTTTTTTATGTGTTCATTTATTTACCTGTGTGTGTGGTTGTCCTCCTCAGACCAGAATGAAGCTCGTCCTGTCCTGTCAGCCTCTCGTCTCCTGGAGAGAAGACACATCTTCCACCTGAACCTGGTCTCCATTGTCAAACAGCACCACAAGGTCAGCAGCTGCTCCAGTGTTACTTCCATTTTGTGTCAGATAGTGAGAGATCAACTAGGCTTTGGGCAGGAAATGTGGAGCAATTTCGAACGTGGCCATGTCCCAAGTTTTAATGTAAACAGTGTGTGGTATGAGCTGAGATGGTTCAATGGTCCATTGGTGTCTGCTAGAAAGGTGCCTATCTGCTAACTAGTTTTCAAACCACGTCTCTGTCTGCAGGTCTTCCTGTCCTCGTTGGTTCCTCTGGTGTCTGTTCCAGAAGACAAACTGACCCGCTGGCACCCTCGCTTTAATGTGGACACTGTGCCAGCCATCCAGTCTAGCTCACTCCCTCAGCTTCCTCATACTGAGAAACTGGCCACAGCTCAGGAGGTGCTGGACAAGGCTCGCTCACTCATCACGCCCAAGGTACTGTGTTCATTTTAAAGTGGTCACATGGCTCTTAATATATCAACATCAGATTATTTAGATGAATAATGTATAATCAAGCTGAAAAGTCATTTATTTTATAATACCTACTCTATTATTCATAAACAATACTTATTCAGTAAATGAATCCAGTATACTCATCACTGTTCTAAGTTAATGGAATTGTTCTCTTGTCCTGTGTTCAGATGGAGAAGGCTCTGGTTTCACTGGCTCTGAAGACAGGAGATAAAGCTGCAGAGAGTAAAGGGCCAACATCTCCACAGAACCCAACAGTCCCCCAAACATCAGCTCCATCAGCTGTCCCTGCAGCTCAGGTCCCAACTGCCCTGAAAGGAGTGTCCCAGTCCCTGCTGGACAGGGTAGGTACACCAGGAGGCGGGCAGTTTATTAGTGTTGGGGTGGGCAGTATGGACCTCACTGTGCTTTATGGGTATATTAGCATGGTTGAATTAGCCCTTGCGCCATCAGAAAACCATGTTCTGATTTATCATGTTTTTGGTGGTTTGGTTTGTTTCAGATTCGGGCAAAGGAGGCCCAGAAGTTCCAAGCAGCCATGACTCGAAACCCCATCCAGGAGGAGTGCCTGCTGATGATGTCACGGCTCCCTGAGCTGGCCAGGATTCTCAGGAACGTTTTCGTTGCAGAGAAGAAACCTGCTTTAATAATGGAAGTGGCCTGTAACAGGATGGTGGCGAGCTACAGATCTGCTCTCAGCACAGGTTGGTTCAAACAACAGGAGATAACAGCAGAGCTGGATGGGAATTTAGTGGCTTGAGGGAGTAGGTGACAACCAACCTCCATACTATGTTTTCTGTATTCTTTTTAACTGCTATAAATGTGGTTAGGCAAGTAGAAAATGCTGAGGCAAACATCATTTTACTGTAGCATTCACCATTATAGTGTAGCAGGAAACTTGTTGCTGTCTTCTTACATCGTTCAGAAAAGAATTGTTCTGTGATTGGCTGTTCCTCCTCTCTAATGAACAGGTGAAATGGAGAAACATATCCGTCTGCTGGCAGAAGTGGCTGCTGATTGGCTGACTATTCATCCAATCAGGAAGGACTTCTACCTGAAGTTGAACAAGAACATGGAGCTCAACCTTGTCCTGGACAAACTGAGCAGCAGACTCAGAGAGGAGGAGAGACTCTGAGAGACTTTGTCTCATGACTTCATGACTGCGTGATGTAGTGGCCTTTCACAGTGAGACGGTCACCTTTCTCAGGTCCTTGCTGTTTGAGCTGCCAGCAGACAAGGCTAGTTGCTTACAAGTGCCTTTTTTTTTTTTGTGAATTTCACTGGTTTGTTGGCAACAGACATGTCTGACATTTTAGACACAGTGTGTTTTGTGGTGTCTGCTGCGCTCTAGGCTGTCAGTGTGAATAGTCACAGATTGAGCTAGACAGAGCTCCAGGACACTGGTATGTCCCAAAATCCTGATGCTACATGGGACTGACCAGACCTAGGCCACATGGTACTGACCAGACCTAGTTCTGGTATTCCAAAAACCCTCCTGTTTTGTAAACAGGTTGCTTTAACCACACTTCCGTTATAGTGACTGATGATGTGGTCTGTTTTTGTTTTCTCCATGAAAGTGTAATATTGGTGTGTACAGGTCTGCTTCTAATCTTTTTAGGGATCAGTTTTCTACAATGTAGAACTGATGACTGTTTAAATTGTTAATGGTCACTGTCTGATAATGTTTAATAAAAAAGCATTTGGCAGAGCCTTGCTGCCTCCAGTTTTTTCTGTGAATGCAATTTCTTAAATATAACAATCTGTAAAACAAAGGCAATGATTGCATTCATCTGTGGAGGTGAATGGCATTTCATTAAAAAAACAATTTCAATAGCAGTGTGTCTCAACTCCATATCAAACAAACAAATATAATTTTCAAGACAAATGAACATGCACATGGGTGGGTTGTTCTGTCCAAGGTTTCCAACCGCAGTAGCATTGGGTATCAAAAACCGCCAAGTAGCCAAAGCTGGCATTGAACTTGGTCAGATTATTCTTCAGTCTTGTTAATTTAATCAGATATATCCTTACCTAATCAAATGAGGAAACCTTGCTAATTTTAATTTTTTTTTTTTTGTTGACATTGCATTAACAAAGTTGTCATATTTTGTTATTGGCACTGGTATAAAAATGTTCATGATACCCAGCCCCAGTTGTGTGTTGCTCAATTACTATCTCTACCTGCACTGGCTAGTAACAGGACCTTGGATCCCTGATGGTGGATGTGGCAGAGCTATATCCACATGCTTTTTCATTATCAAGTCCTGCTGGTTATCTTTGTTCTTTATGATGCATAAACTTAAGTTTCACTTGGATGAGTGCACACCATAGGACCCCAAAGCTGACCTAAACTGTAAATTAAATTATGAATTTGTCAGGTTGAATGTCTATTAGTTTGTGTGCACAGGCCTATGTTGTTGTAGATCTAACCTCAACAGTGAATTATGTGATTTTTCTAGTAGTAAAGCAGTAAACCGACCCTTGTTCTTTAACATAGGTGAGAGTACATCACCAGCTGCAGATATTACAATGAGCTTTAGCTGATCACCACGCGAAACAGGAGGTACCAACTACTCACTAACTTAGGTCATTCCTTTCTCACTTTAAAAATATTCGAAACTGCAGTTGTACATGTTCATAAACTGATAGTATATCAGGTCTGGATGTATCGTAGCTCTTTTCCAGAAGGTCAGTGGTGAAGCTTTCCATTGGAGCAGTCTTCCTGATGAATTTAAGAGCTCACTGCTGATCTATTACTATTGCTGATCTATAAAGCATTAATACATTTTAAAGGAACACTTTTTTTCAGTTTCAAGTCATGGTTAGTATTAAACAGTCTGTGAAAACAGTTGTATTATGTCTTCTGTGGTGCAGGAAGAGCTTTGACAAGTCAGAATAACCCCGATGTCATGTGAAGTCAAGTCAAAGTTTATTATAGCCCAATATCACAAAGTATGTCTCAAAGGGCTCTACATAAAATAAAGCAATAATGAGCAACATTAAGTGTGATCAACTACATATTAAACATTATAAACAAAATATTTGAAATATTTAAAAATATATCAAGTGAGGTAGAATACAACAATAGACAATATGCACATAAAACTGCTTTACATTCATACCTGAAGAGATAAAAACACATATACAAAATTGTGTAACATACAGTACATATACATAACCATGCACACATAAAACTGTATGAGCGGGATAACCGTAGTTCAATACATAGGGCAGACTAAATGAGGTTGAAGGCTGATGCGAATAGATGTGTTTTAAGTTTACTTCAAACAATATACTGAATGAGTCAACCAAGCTAGCCTCTCAAATTTTGATAGAAAAACAATTTCAGAGAAGAGGGGCTTGGTAAGAGAAAGCCCTGCCCCCTACTGATGTCTTTTTTTTTTTTTTTTTTGGAATAGTCAGGAGGCTGGCATTTTGTGATCATAGAGCCCTAGCAGGTACAATTGTGTTCAAAATAATAGCAGTGTGTTTAAAAAAAGTGAGTAAAGCTCAAAATCCTTATAATAGCTTTTATTTCCATACACGCAAATGCATTGGGAACACTGCACATTCTATTCCAAATCAAAACATGAAGAAAAAATTATCAAAATTGTTATTTTACAGAAAGTGAAGAAAAATGAATATTAGGCTGTTCAAAAGAATAGCAGTGTCTATATTTTTCTTTACAAAATCAAACATTTACTGTATAAACTGAAAAATGCTTGAAGATTTAGATTTAGAATCACTGAACTAATATTTAGATGTATAACTACCGTTTCTGAGAACTGCTTCACGTCTGTGTTGCATGGAGTCGACCAACTTCTGGCACCTGTGAACAGGTATTCCAGCCCAGGACTGTATTCCACAATTCCTCTGCATTTCTTGGTTTTGCCTCAGAAACAGCATTTTTGATGTCACCCCACAAGTTTTCTATTGGATTAAGGTCCGGGGATTGGGCTGGCCACTCCATAACGTTAATCTTGTTGGTCTGGAACCAAGATGCTGCTCGCTTACTGGTGTGTTTGGGGTCGTTGTCTTGTTGAAACACCCATTTCAAGGGCATTTCCTCTTCGGCATAAGGCAACATGACCTCTTCAAGTATTTTGATGTATTCAAACTGATCCATGATCCTTGGTATGCGATAAATAGGCCCGACACCATAGTATGAGAAACTTCCCCATATCATGATGCTTGCGCCACCATACTTCGCTGTCTTCACAGTGTACTGTGGCTTGAATTCAGTGTTTGGGGGTCGTCTGACAAACTGTCTGCGGCCCTAGACCCAAAAAGAACAGTCATGCTTTCATTAGTCCATAAAATGTTAAGCCATTTCTCTTTAGGCCAGTCAATGTGTTTTTTGGCAAATTGTAACCTCTTCAGCACGTCGTTTTTGCAACAATGGGACTTTGCGGGGGCTTCTTGCCGATAGCTTGGCTTCACATAGGCGTCTTCTAATTGTTACAGTATTCACAGGTAACTTTAGACCTTCTTTGATCTCCCTGGGGCTGATCATTGGCTGAGTCTTTGCCATTTTGGCTATTCTTCGATCCATTCGAATGGTAGTTTTCCGTTTTCTTCCACGTCTTTCATTTTAGCTGAGCAGCCTATCATTTTCTGCACTTCTTTATATGTTTTCCCCTCTCCAATCAACTTTTTAATCAAAGTACGCTGTTCTTCTGAACAATGTCTGGAACGACCCATTTTACTCAGATTTTCAGAGAGAAATGCACTATAACCAGCATGTACAACATTTGCTGCCTTCGTCCTTAAATAAGGGCCACCTGTTTGACACCTGTTTTTTCACAGAATGAATGACCTCACTAATTGAACTCCATGCTGCTATTATTTTGAACACACCCCTTTCAATTAATGATTCAATTACACAGAATCAGCAGCATACATGTCATGACTGTTGGGTCTGTTGGTTTTCTATTACTCTACAACACCTACTAGTAAATTATTTGCCATGTAGAAATATAATTTCTACCAAAAACAGTGATTGATCTGGTTAGTGATGTTGCTATTATTTTGAACACAACTGTATATGAGGAGTGACTAGAGGTGATAAGTAGGATGGTGCAAGTCCGTGTAATATTTTATAAGTTAAAAGTAGAATCTTAAAGTCAAATCTAGCATGTACAGGGAGTCAATGTAATGAAATAAGAGCAGGTGTAATGTGATAAAATTTTCTAGTCTTGGTTAATATCCTAGCAGCAGTATTTTGTACAAGTTATAAATTATTGTACAAATTACTAATCGTTGATATAGGTAAGCCAGAGAAAGGGGGTTACAATAGTCAAGCCTAGATGAGACAAATGCATGGACAAGTGTTTCAGTATCAGCCATGGAAAGAATGGGACGGATCTTGGCAAAACTTCATAAATGGAAATATGCAGTCTTTGTAATATTGTTGATATGTTTTCCACAATAGAGATTTTGATCAATAGGACACAGAGATTTGTAATATTAGGGTTTTGTGAAATTGTGGAACCAATTGTGGAAGTTCAGAGCGAGATCACTGAATTTGTTTCCAATCTGCTTTGGACCAAGAACTAGCATTTCAGTTTTCTCAGCTTTTAAAAAGAGGAAGTTAGATGACATCCATTGATAGATTTCTAATAGGCATTCTTCCAGCTTCACCAGCTGATGTCAGGCATCAAGCTTAATGGAGATGTAAAGCTGAGTATCATCTGCATAGGAATGGAAACCTAGTTTGTAACGATTTATTAACGTACCAAGGGGCAACATGTAAATAGAGAAAAGAATAGGACCAAGCACAGATCCCTGTGGCACACCATAACTGACCTTAGTGTGGTCTGATGAACAGTTGTTGTGTAAAACAAAATGAGATCTGTCAGTTAAATATGATCTAAACCAGGAGAGAGCAGTGAGACCAATATAACTTTCTAGGCGATGTTGTGGAATTTTCTGAAGCTATCTGATGAGGTTCATACAGGTTATTGGATGAAAAGCGATCTATGAGTTGCTGAGCCACTGCTTTTTCAAGAAGTTTTGAAAAGAATGGCAGATTGGTCTGTAGTTGCTGATCAAATAGGGGTCCAGGTTATACTCCTTTAGGAGTGGCCTGATAACCCATTTTAAAAGATGAAGTCACAATTCCACTAATAAGAGAGCTGTTATAATAGTGGGCTGGGAATTGGAAAAAGGTCCTTAATAAACTTAGAAGGAATAGGGTCAAGTAAACAAGTAGTGGAAGTCATAATGGTTGTCTCAGCTTGGGCTAAGAGACTTCAAATTTATAAGAGAAAGCTGTTACAAACTAGAGGTGTGGAGTTTGAAAGATGTCGCCGTTTACCAGGCAGGGATGGTCTAATGAAAAGACACTATTGAGTTGCATTATGGGCAATGCAGGATTCAGTGTTTTAGTAGCTTGACCCATGCTAGAGACTGAAAGTCAGGATATCTCGACCCCTACTGCTTTGATTGCGATTACTCTTAAAATTTGTGTCTCTCCAACTTCATGGAAGTGCAATCCTAAATTTTTGCACTACTCTTCTAACCATAAATAAACATTAAAACATATAAGCAACATATAAGGGTGGTTGGTCTGTCACTTTGTTCCACACTGAAATATCTCCACAACGTTTGGATGGATGGATTGTTATGAAATATTTTGACATTCATGGTCCCCAGACGATGTATTCTAATGACTTTCGTGATCCCCAGACTTTTCCTGTAGCACCATTATGAAGATGACATTTTATGATTTAGTGAAATGTCTCGATAACCTCTGAATGTATTTCCAACATTTGGTACAGATATTCAAGGTCTCCAGAGCCGTTATTTTTTTAAAGACAAATATGAATCTGTAAAATAACTACTAGCTGCAGCTGTCAGATAAATATAGGGGAGTGACAAGTAAAATATAACTATATACCTCTTCTCTATCTCTTATTGTTTGTAAATGTAGCACTTGAAGCAGGTCAGCATATTTAATGAAGTTGATGTACTTGGTTGAATGCCCTTATTTTAAGTCTCTTTGGACAAAAACGTTGGCTAAATAAATGTAATGTAAATGTAAATGCTTAAATGTGGCATAACATGTAGCTCAATTCAATTCAATTCAGTTTTATTTATATAGCGCTATATGTTAGTTATTCAAGGGCACTTTTTCATATAGACCATACTCTTTATATTTACAGACACCCAACAATTCCCACCATAAGCACTAGGCGACAGTGGCAAGGAAAAACTCCCTTTTAACAGGTAGAAACCTCGAGCAGAACCAGAACCAGGCTCTGGGTGGGCGGTCATCTGCCCCAACTGGTTGGGTTGAGAGAAAAAGAGAGAGAGAGAGAGCGAGAGCGAGAGAGAGAGCAGGAGGAAAGCGAACATACAGTAGTACAGTACAGTTCTACATAGAGATGTAAAGTAATAGTGGTAATGGCATTGAAGTACACAAGTAGTGATGATTCATAAAGTCAGCAAACTGGCTCAGTAATGTCAGTTACATAGCGATATACATCTAAAGTTTGCTCTGGTCAGTGTATTGAATTGAGCATGGATGTGTTTTATTGCTTATAAATTTCATTTGTAAGAGGAAGAATGTGTTCTTTCTTTTTTCAAAATACTTGATGTATTATTGTGGTAGTGTATAAAGACAGAGTATACCCTTTGTAATTGCAACAATATCAGTAAGGGAATGTAATTTCCTGTATAGATTTATTAAATTAACATCTTTGTGATTCAAACACAAACAAAAATGACGCAGTAAGGACAAAAGTTTTGAAAATCGCAATGACATGCTGAACACAGGGAACCTGCATTAGTATAGAGAACAGTGTTCACAGGTAGACTGTTAGCAGTTGTTATTTTATTTATTTGTTATTTGGCCTTTACTTAAATTTCATTTGGCTTTTTACTGTATTGAACGCTAATATAAAGCTAAGTAACAACTAACAAGTAAGCTACAGTTCACAGTTTTATTAAACATTCATGGATTTTGTTGGCATTGGGAAGCACCTGACTGGTTGTGAAACCAATGTTTGATTTGTTTCCAGTGTGGCGGCTGCAGTGGTCCTCAGTACTGAACCAGGGAGAACACACAGTGTGGTTTCAGTCTGTCAATGCCGTTCAGCTCTTTGAGCTCGATGACCACCATGCAGCCCAGAATCTCGGCCTGCTGCTTCTTCATCAGCTCACAGGCTGCATGCAATGTTCCTGCAACAAACACGCATACATCTGAATGTCTTGACATTACTAAGTCAAAGAGCCTCCATGACCCTAAAATGCTCTGGTCGGGGTGAAATCAGTCTCTCACTGAAAGTGTGAAACAAGTAGAGGACAAACAGTATGGACTAACAAATAAAATGTGCAAGCATTTTAAAATAAATTTTGCAAATCAATTTCAAAATTGTATTATTTCATCATTTAAAGACAGAATAGGGGAATAGAATTGTTAACTGGCAAATGTAAAGATATATATTTTCATTTTGAGTTTATTAATGCATAATTTAAATGCATTTTTAATTAATCTGTTTATAATCATTTTTATTAATTTTCAATTAAACATTTTTAAAAGTCTGTACTTATACTCCAGTGGCATGTCCGAGGCTCCACAGCAGTATCACAGTTTATATTACATACACAATAGCATACTGGCACAAAAATACTCCCATTTATATTTTCCCGATAAGATCATTCAAGTGTCATCTAAATCCAATACTCTCACTTCAAAATACAATCATTGAGGAGATTTAATCTGAGATTTAATTTAGAGGTTGAACTTTCCTGAAGCTTTGCCAATGAATGCAACTGAATGAACCAGAAACTGTGGCAAATTCAAGTGACTTTACAAGTGAATGCTGCTGTCTTGTTAGCTGACAACCAATGTAAATGCATAATGTCAGCAGGATTCTCTCATTTTGAAATAAAAGCAGAAGGATTAAGTGTCAGTAAGTAGAAATATTTGCCATTTTCATTTACTTTTCATGTGTTTTGTTTATATGTAACAGAAGTTCCCCAGTCAGACTGAATCCAGTGAACATGATGGTTACACAGCAGATCTAATCAGGGGATTTCTCACCTCCAGTAGCCAGAAGGTCATCAATGAGCAGAACCTTCTGTCCTGGAGCCACTGCATCCTCCTGGATCTCCAGCTCTGCCTGGAGGAAGAGAAGTAAGACTCTTAGAAAATACTGTTCATTAGATAGACTGTTGTGCAGCATGGTGGCAGCATAATGCTTCTCAGCAGCAGAGACTGAAACTGCACAGGACTGAAGTGACACCAGAACAGTACAGTTGAAGCAACAAGAATGCCATATCTTGTATTTGTGGGTGTTGTGTGTAATCCAGTGCATTTGTTTATTGTTTTATGTTCAATCTGGTGTTACGTCACACTTGCAAAGCCCTTGTGGAGGCTGCAGAAGGTGACCAATGGGCCCCAGTCCCACACACTCTCCTTACTGCTCAGCCAACTTTTCCTCTGTGGCTCCAACAACAGAGCAGGCCATGGGATTGGTCTAGCATAGTCCTCTGAGAATAATATGTTAGGAAACAGGCCAGTGTTTCAGGGAATATTCTTGTCTTCCTGTAAAAAGATCTAATCAATTAGATTTCTGTGTGCCAATATGATGTCCAACAACTGCAAAACTGTCTTATGTGTGCATGGTACTGTATGTTGTTTAATGAACGTGTAGAAATAGAAATGTAAGTACAAGACATTGTGGCTTTAGGGGCAGTTTTTGTAAAAAATAAATAAATAAATTCCCAATTACCATTCTACGTACAATGTAAACTGAATATAAGAGCAAGGCCAACAAATACAGAGTAAAGCATTACTTTAAACAAAATCCTTAGCCTTTGTGTGTTTGTGTTCTTTACCTTCCCATACTCCAGATCATATGCCACAGACAAAGTGCTTCCAGGCAGCTTGCCTTTCTTTCTCACCAGGACAAATCCAACACCCAGCCGCTGGGCAAGCAGAGGCCCAAACAGGAACCCACGAGCATCTAAACCTGTACACAAACAACAGACACATGAGGGCAGGATATAGTTAAGTATTCTAAATAATAATTATACAGGTGGACAGTTAAGATCAGATATGATCTTAAGATCACATCTTTATAAAACCACCAAGTGAATTGATCAAAAATCAGAAGGCTTGTCCCTGTAAAAAATCTTTTTATCTTCCCTTAACTGGTACTTTAAGATTTTATTTACTTAAATATGTACTTAAGTTTACTGCATTTACTTGTTTACTTACAAGACAAAATATTACAAACAAAAAATAAGGGCACAATAAGGAAGGGAGGGTGAGGTTGATTGGACAATCCAGTAAAGGCTAAGATACATGGTGTGTTTCCATGAAGTTCCTGACCATGTCCCATCCAATATTGGAAAGTCTAATGGGAGTAATATAAACTCTAAAATGTATTCTCAATGACCTTATATATTACACATTTAGAGGACTTAATCGCCAATTTCCATATATTTTCCCAGTCTGTACTGTCCCTCCTAATTATCATTATCCAAAGCAAAATGTGTTTGGTTTGAAACCAAAAGGATGCTAGAGAAATATCCTTATGTTGAAACAGGATTGCAACCTCATAGTAATTGCATTTATATGCCGAAGACAGCGGGTACCTTCAATAATATGCTAGATAATAATTATAAACGCCATGAACTCCAAGGCCACCTATAGCTGTAGGTATCCTTTATTTTATTAAGGCAATTCTGTTTTTTATTGTTCCAAAGAATTTTAATGAAAAGAAAACGTAACTCCTTAAACCAAGAGGGTGGAAACATCAGTGGAATGGAAGATATGACATCTGCAATCCTGGGTAACACAGTCATTTTTAATATTTCAACTCTACCCCACAGGGAGAGGGGAAGAGACAACCATCTAACATAATCTCTAATGGTCTTCATTACATGTGGACTATTTAAATTGAACATTTTTATTATAGGGGAGGCTATATTTATACCCAAGTATTTCATTCCATAGCATTTACATATGAAAGGAGTGCTTGACAAATCACTCTTAAATGTGTGAGGATTGAGAGGGATGGCTTTGCTCTTACTCCAGATAATCTTATAGTCAGATATCCTATCAAAAGAATCAACTGTATGTAATACAGCTGGTAGAGATGATGTAGAGGGTTAAATCACTCCGCTAAGCCCCTCCCACCAAACCCACAACTTCGACCGGCAACAGAAGGAATCGGTTGCCCAGCAAAACCTTATCCTTTTTAAAAGGTACTGTTACCACTCTCCTTAGACTGTTCCTTTAAGGCTCATCAGGTAAAGGATACTGCTTTATATTAAAAGTTGCTTTGCTTTGTTTTCTTACCTACGATCACATCAACCTGCTGGTGATTCTTCCTCACGTGTTCTTCAAACAGGTCGATTAGTGCTGTCAGAGCGGCTGGATTCTTCAGGATGGGACAGATATCTCTGCAGGATACACACAAATTAGTATCCACTCATTTGAAATGGATATCAATATGAAATGCATTTACATTGTGAGAGCACATTTCCTAGAGAAGTGAGCTGTTTATGAACTTCTGCTTTATGTATTTTTCCACCAGTACACATGATTAAGCTAATCACTAAAAAATGAAATTAATTACATGTATATGTCATGATAATGTCACAATGTCAATCATAAACTGAGATAGGGCTGAAAGTGTTTTTCTAATGGATTCACCAACAATTATTTCTTGTAATTAATCAATTAGTCCTTCAATCCTTTAGTCTAAAAAAAAAAAAATGTCCATGACCTTGTTTAGTCCAACCAACAGTCCCAAAGATAATAAATAATATGACAGGAAAAAGCAGCACATCCTGGAGAAGCTGGGACCAGAGAATGGTATTCTTTCTGCCATGAATGACTTCAACAACAATTTTAATTATTGATGAATTGTTTGTTCATTTTCTGTTGATCCACAAATTAACTAATCATTTCAGCACTAAACGGAGGCCTTAATTTAGAAAGTAAAATTACTGTGAGCACTGTAAAATAAAAAAAATGCCACAAGGCACAACACTGCTCAGAACACAGTATGGTTATCAGGTGGTATGACAAAATAACAAATAGGCACATTAATGGTCATGTGTGATCTCCAAGTAACTGTCCAGTGTGAACAACAGATGAAAAAGATAAATACAAAAATGATTAAATACATATTTTGACACAAAGCTCTGGTATTCGTGTCTCCACCACTGTATATTGTAAATCAAATGTGTCTGAAGTACTGTTCAACCATAGGCTCTGCCAGCACCTGACTGGACAAATCACCACTCTCTGGGCGACCCCTTCACTGCTCTGGAAATGTCACACTTCTCTTGAACTTGCCACTGCAATTCCTTTTTGAACACTTTTTGAGTAATAGTCCTCCACGTACTTGAGAAGTGTGTACATGAGGTATGAGAAAGCCACTAGTAACATTTCCTCCCCTGTCATTTCCAGAGTTGCATTGTAAAACTGTGTACACAGCATGCACAAAATACAGTAATTATGGTTAAGTCCAAGTTAATGTGGGAAGGAGCTATGCAAGAATTAAATGGATGAGTGGTGTTGACAATAACTACTGTATATTCATCTTTGTTTTTGTTTTAAGTAGTTTAGAATCTAAACTACTTTCAACTACAGTCCACAGTGTAACCTGACTGTCCAAACTTTAGATAAGCTGGTTAGACTGTGGACTGTGTGATTCTTGACTCCCGGTTGCCTCATACACAGTGTAAAGTCTAGCCGGGTCACCACATTCACGTCCCTCTAGTAAAGCTACTGAGTAAAGTGAACATGTTTTCACAAGTCCCAGCACCACATAACGTGAGTGCTGACTAACATCAGAACCATCACTGAGACTGTGTTCCTGTGAGACCTGAGCAGCTGCTTGTTAAGTATAAACTGTTATATTCTGAGAGAAAGATAGCTGAGCATCAGTCTGAGGCCTCTGTCTGTAAAGCACATTTGTTGCACTGACTGGATTTTTTATATGGAGGTAGCTATCACCTCAGTGTAAATGTAAATGAGTATAGAGTATGGATCATGTTGATCCAACAGAGACTGTGCTGTGAGCGGCAGTCTGCACTGAAGTCAGTCTCCATTGCTTTTGTTGTGTCTTTTTGTCCAGTCAAATGCATGTATATAGTAACAGTGTAGTAAGCTGCTTCTGTTCAAAATGACAGCAACTCAGTAAATTTAGTTAAGATTCAAAATATTGTGTCCACACCCTTTCCTTGGGGTTCCCATGCATAAATATGTGATTACAACAACACCCCCCACTCCCTCTGAGCACCTTGCATCTCACCTCATGAAGAGTTCGATCTGACTGAATTTTGATCTGCAAAATAATTATCTTTCTTTCCAATGTGCAGACAATTTGACAGAGAAAGTGGGACTGACCTCTGCTTCAGGAAGTATTATTGTTTATAATCCTGTTGAACTGCATAGTGAAGTAATACAATCAGGGGGTTGTGCATGGCTGTAGGCACTGCAAGAACAGAAACAAAAGGCAACAATAAAACCTGTATGATTTTCAGCTTATGGAATAGCCCACTTTGCTCCGGGGTCCTGCATCACCCAGTCGGGGTTTATTTCCGTAATATTAATGACCCGCTCGCTGTTAAACTGCTAGTCAATCAGCGTTTCCCCGAAACCCTCTATGCGACTTCATGTCCCACTTGCTTTTCACCACAGCTTGTGGGTCATTTCACCATGACCAGATTTGGGGTCTGACCAAAATGCTGCTTCGGTGGTTAAGATGAGACGGGCGCTCCAAATGTATCTCACCTAAGGCGCTAACTGACTGAGGCCAGCCTTGACTACAGGTAGTAAAACAAACAGGTAAACCACTGTACTACCTGTACAAACACTGTCCATTATTTGGCTAGAACAAACATGTACAGGTGGACGGATAGCTTTACAGAAAGAGAAGAGAAACGAAAAAAACTGCCGTTACATAACTTTATAAGCCACCACTTCAGAATGTTAACTGACTTTTTGGCGAGATCAAAGTCTTTTTATTGTTTTTGAGACCAAAGTCCCTACTTCCGCACCAATAGCCTATCTGTTGTCCGTTGATAAAACGTGCATCCGTTCCGAAGCTCGAGCCTCCTTCCTTCTACTGTGTGTGGAGCATGTATACCGCATGTCGAGCTCTGCACGCGCGGCCTAATTTACATTTTTTTTACAAAAAATAGGTAATGTGGAAGAGACGGACCCTGTGGGAACCCTTAACGCAGATGAAGCTTTAAACAGGTCTTTGCAAAATAGGGCGTGTACACGGCACATGGTTAAACTGGTAGTAATTAATCTCCTACCTGAACAGGATGCCTTTCTTCGGAAAGTCTGGAAAGGCCCGGATGTGTCTGTGAACCAGCTGGAGTTTTGATTCTGGACCTCCTGCCATTCTAACTAACTGAATCACCTGATCGCGTCTTGCTGCTCTCTCTTCGCTTTATCTCTCACCAGCACTTCGTTCTTCCTCTTGACAGTGTGCACACAGCATTAAGACGCATTACTGCCATCCACTGGGCTGAAGTGCGCATGTTCTTGTTGCTAAAAACCCTAAAGATTAGCCTAATTTAGACTTCACTCAATAATCCAGTAGAAACATACTGTAATGATTAGCCTACTTTGATCAGACAACAGATTATAGAAAATTCCTTAGATTACCTCTTCTCGTTCCTTAATATTCTTCGGGATCTATGTCAATTTTAGTCAAGGATATTCTCTCCCGTTACTCCTTATGTACTAATGACCACACCACCTGTTTGTGCTGAGTTTTTAACAGTGTGATATACTGTGTCCCATTTATCTGCTGTCGCTCTTTAGACAGGCCTGTAACGAGTCGCCGTTACTAAGACATCTAGTTAATAGTACATATTGTTACTAGACTAAGAGGGTAATTGAGGTATGAAGTGGCGATAGTAAGACATGGTTAAATACACACACACACTGTATTTTAATAAAGGTATTTATTGATTAATTGGTTGGTATGTTGCAGTTCGTATGAGTCGGGGTATCACAGCGGGGACGCTGGGCTGTTCCACCGTGTCGTTCGCCTGGGAACGAGCAAATAATGTGCATTAGTTTATGACGTGATAGGAGCCAAATGTATTTGCGTATGGAGGAATAGAAGGTACAATTCATGCTATGCTAAAGTGGAAGTGTATATTGAAAGGGGTATCAAGCACAATTTACCTCTACCAGTTCTCATTCTCCCAGGGTGTTCACAAAAGAATTCCCTGTGCACTCGCACACCTTTTTATTAGTTCCAGGAGGATAACAACAGGTGGGAAGTGGGTAGAGGGGAGTTGGGTTGGATTGTTGGATTGTATTTAGTATGTGAAAAATGTATGTGTATTTATTAGGGCTATTGTTGGGTGTGTAATATTTATTAAGATTGTATATATTTTGGGGAAATGGTTTATGTAAACATTTATTGTACATTTATGTGTGTATCAGTAATTTGGGAATGGTATGTTCCAGCCAATTATGGGGGAAGACACATATATAAGGCCTCAGTTTGTGGGTGATGGTAGTGCTGGAAGGTGGTTCTGTTGTCATGGTGCTATATGGAATAAAATGTACCGTGCCGATGCTTCAGAGCGTGTGTCGAGAAATCCCGTAAGTGTTTAGTGAAGCGCGTATCTACGCTTGTGTCGTTTAGGGCGAGTGACGTCACTGATGACGTTCGAAGCCTCGCTTGTTCAGGAACTGGTTCGAGTATTGGCGCGATTTATGAACATATATATATATATATATATATATATATATATATATATATATATACGCAATGGATCCGCTCACACTTCGTGGGTTAGTGTTGTTTCTGAATAAAAATTAATACAGTCCTTAAGTTACACAAGCAAATTCACTGCCCCTTACCTTGTTAAAACACTGCAACAGTTTGAAAACAATTGTTCCCCTGTCATTATGAGTTATTCAAACGTTGACAAAATTATTTATTGATAAACATCTGACAAGTAATATTAGATTCCATTGTATTGTCATGTTACATACCCATAATACACGAAACAAAAATAGAAATTTTATTTATATGAATGAATACATGAACGATACATGAAATGCATTTATTAAGATGAATTGATTTCTTTTACTTAGCAGTCATTCCCATGGCTGCACTGTTGCAGGACAGTCTTGAGTGTATTACACATTGATAAAATTACCTATATCTGGCTGTTTAACAGTCGTTGACCAGCAGGGGGGTTTGTGTGCACATGAAGCCTCCAGAAATGAACCTTTTTGTGAACCATTTGGCTGGAAGGCTTCAGGGCTTCAAGAAGCTTCATCTCGCCATCACTACCTAAGACTATTTGCCTCCTTTGACCGCTCAGGCATGCTAACAAGGCCTTTCAATCCTTGTGCCAAAATAATCAGTTAAAGTAAGACAGTGTAGTGTGTGGTCTGTCTTTTTGTAGTGCCAGTCTTGTAATTTAATCCTCTGCCTCATCCCCTTCAACCCCTGAAAGACTGCTGAATAACCAGGTTTCTCAGTGATAAAAAAAGATTAGCAGTTCTTCTGTGATCAAGATCCAAAGAAGCAGTGGAGTCTGAACATAGAACAGTGAATGATTGTTTTGCCTGTTCTATCCATCATAAACATGCACACTGAAGTAAATACTGGCATTCTCTTCCCTTGGGCTAGTCCTGTACAGTAGAGAGGAGATACCACCTTACTGAATCAGCAAAAAAATAACATTTGGGTTAGATCCAATTAGAGACAACAGAATGAAGGAAGGAAAGAATGGAGGGATGAGTGGAGTGTGGTAAAACTGGACGAAAGAAAGGGGGTGTTCTGTACAGGGTAATATTTGGTTTGGGCGGGGGGCAAACCGGTAATGTATCTCACCTAAAGCGCTAACTGACTGAGACCAGTCTTGACTTACAGGTAGTAAGTACACTGTAGTACACTGTCCATTATTTGGCTAGAACGAACATGTACTGCACTACTGTATGTTCTCTTTCCTCCTGCTCTCTCTCTCTCTCTCTCTCTCTCTCTCTCTCTCTCTCTCAACCCAACCATTTGAGGCAGATGACCACCCACCCTGAGCCTGGTTCTGCTCGAGGTTTCTACCTGTTAAAAGGGAGTTTTTCCTTGCCACTGTCGTCTAGTGCTTGCTCATGGTGGGAATTGTTGGGTCTCTGTAAATATAAAGAGTCAGTCTAGACCTGCTCTATATGAAAAAGTGCCCTGAGATAACCTTGTTATGATATGGCGCTATATAAATAAACAAAAACTGAATGTACAAGTGGACAGATAGCTTACAGAAAGAGAAGACAAAAGAAAAAACTGCTGTTACATAACTTGACTTTTTGGCGAGACCAAAGTCTTTTTATCGTTTTTGAGACCAAAGTACCTACTTCCGCACCAATATCTGTTGAGAGGAGTGTTGAAAGACTGGATGAAGGAAGTGAGGGGGTGGACTGAGGACAGGAAGAAAGTAAAAAATCAATCAATCAATCAATCATTTTGTAGATGACAACAAATATCTGTAGTTTATTTTATAGTTACTGCAATGGACCATAAATATGAGGGGCCGTTTAGGAAATAATTCAGACTTTTGTTACAAAAACATATATGAAACATGCACGCATTCACGTGACACTTTCACACATGCATCCATACTACTGAAAACTCACACACATGTGAAACGCTCATATTGACACATGTGAAACACATTCACACAAGCATTTATGAAATGTTCATACAGATACGCATGAAACGGGTGCATTCATACATATGAAACGCGCATATACACACATATGAAACACATTCACACACACACCTATATGAAACGCTCATACAGATACAGGTGAAACGGGCTCACACATACATATGAAATGCTCATACAGACGTATTAACTTTAAAACACGTTTTGTGTTAAAAAGAAGGACTAGTTTCTAAACTTTGAGGAACAAACGGGGCTCTCAAAATAACGTGCGCTCAGTCCGCCATTTTGCCGGAAGTCTCGAAGGCTTCTAACAAGCCCTAGCCTACTCGTCTAACATTTACAGTAATCGCATTGGTATTTGCGTTGGTTTTATAATGGCCGACAATATAATACTGTTTATACGAAACCTCTTCTTGATTCAATGTTCTTTTAGTCCATTACCGGGAATAATTAATGTGAAAGTATTTATGTAACATCTGTCCCATATTGTATTCGAAAGTCACATCCAACAGCTCCCCAGAGCCGTTTCATTGCGATTACCGGAAACACACGGGCGGGTGGTTTATCCATGCAAACGCGAATGACGGCTGGCTTGACCGCAGTCCTCATTCCCCTAACACCCAGCAATGACTGGAGTAAAAAATAAAATGTGAAAATTTGTGAATGCATAGTGCATAGAAGTGCGAACTCCCTTACAGTAGGCTAGGGCTAGTTAGAAGTATGAGCGTTTCACATATAGTGTGTGTTTTCAGTAGTATGGATGCGTGTGTGAAAGTGTCACATGTGAATGCGTGCGTGTTTCATATGTTTGTGTAACAAAATTCTGAATTATTTCCTAAACGGCCCCTCATACACGTAGCCTAAATACCGCATTGGTTGCTGGTGTTCATTGCAGCAATGCATCAATGTGGCGGCCATATTGGTGCGGGGAAGCTGTGCCTCCTAAATCACGTATGTCTATCAAGGAAGGACGTCTATCCACAATTAAAATCATCATTAATAAAAAAGACACAATAACAACAAACACTAAAGTTAAAATATTAAGTCAATTTCTGGCAGACTTCACAATTCTGTTTTTAATTACATTTATAGTGAAATATTCATATTTTGTTCACATTATTTACAAAATTATGTATACAGTGTATCAGCAGGGTTGTGCAAAGCTGCAGTGTCTACAATTCAGGCACATAAATGATTGTGTCACATTAGCGCAGAGTTAAGAGTTGTAAACAAACACTTATTAGTATAGATAATATAGGACGACTTAACACAATAACACATAGAGCGACATAGCTGATTGACAAATATCATTTTCAGCCTCTTACTGATATATTGTGTAGTAGTCAGTAACATCTTTTAAATCACTTTTTATTAAGCTTTTTAGTAATGCTAGCATACCGTTTTATTTCCAATGTGTCTTATCTGTTTTATTAGGGCCCGAAGCACCGAGAATCGGTGCAAGGACCTATTGAAATTGTAAGAATTATTGTTATAATTCTTGCACATCTTTGAATGCAAAAATGGGGGCCTAAACGTGCTCCGATTCTCGTGAAAATTTGCACACACGTCCGGCTTAGAGAAATTACAGGTCTGACATGGGTTCAGAGTATGTGGGGGGGGGGAGAAAAAATTATAGCGCCACCTGCAGTTTTCAAAGTGAATGCCCCCCCCCTTTCACTTTGAGCTAGATGGACCAAACTTGGTATGCTTATGTATCATGCCCAGACTTAGAAAAAGGCCTCTTGGAGCCCTACTTTAAACCCAACAGGAAGTCAGTTATTTTTAATAAACTGTTCATTTTTAGGCCTATTTTGGTCATTTCCAGGGCTACTACTTTTGCGAACTCCGCCCAGAGATTTTATCAGATTCACTTCAATCTTGGCCTATGCCCTCTAGACAAGTTTGGCATTAAATGATGCGCGCAGATTTACATTAAATTGAACGGCGTGCCCGTGGCGCCGCGTGGAAGTCAGGTGTTTTACCGCCAAACAGGAAGTGGTCTATAACTGGACTGTACATTGTCCTAGAGGCCCCAAACTTACCATGTGTCATGACCCCCCCGCACTGAACACGTCTATATGCAAATTTGCAGCCACAGTCATAGCGCCACCTAGTGACGGCAGGAAATGTCACGTTTTACAGTCTGACATGCATCTCAGAGTGGGTTGAGCAGACCAACCTCAAAATTGGCCAGGAAGGCCTAAAGACGTTGATGATGCTGTACAATCAATAAAATTGACTTTTCGTCAGAGGGCGTGGTCATGGCGGCACAGCAAATATGGATGGTCCATCATGAAAATTCAAACTGTTGTAACTTGGCTGAAAATGATCAGATCTTTTCCATATTCCTCACGTTTATTGACATTCCAGTCCTGAACACAGGTAGGGGTCAATATTGAATCAAAGTCATAGCGCCACCTAGTGAAAACAGGAAGTTACAGGCCCCATACTTTTAATCAGTACTCCTAGCAGGTTAACCAGATCCACCTCAAAATCACTCAACATAGTCTTAAGAACTTCATGATGCTTCACTGTGAAAATTGTGAGTTTTCATCAAGCGGCGTTGCCGTCGTTCTTCGCCATAAACAGGAAGCAGTTTTTTGAGGGGCTAAACATGCTTGAAATGTCATGAAACTTGCCACACACGTCGGGAGGGATGTATTGTCTTGTATGATATGGGTCTTGGACATGGGCGTGGCCAAAACGGCTCAGTAGTGCCCCCTTACAAATTTCAAAGTCAAAGCCCCCCCCTTAAAATTTGACGTAAATGTATGAAAATCAGGTGGCATATGCCTCATGCCCAGACTTTAAAAAAAGCCTCTTGGAGCCATGCTCTAAATCCAACAAGAAGTCAGTTAACTGTTCATTTTTAATCTGTCATGTGTGCTGTATGTTCCTGCAATTAATGTATTCTTCCAACAGATGGCAGTGTTGGTTTACTAATGGATAGACTTGCATGACAGCAGAGGGAGGAGGACAGGAGACAGGACTCTCTGACCTGCTGCGTGTGTGTGTGTGTGTGTGTGTGTGTGTGTGTGTGTGTGTGTGTGTGCATGCGCGTGTGTTATGTTCTTCTCATTCTATGACAGTGTTAGGGACAACTCTGATTACTTTCTTTTCTATGGGAACTGAGATAAATGATCAATTTATAAAATGATTATGTTTGTTGACCCCATCACCAGCCCTCACGGTGCAACAACCAGCCTGGCCTGTTGTAAATCATCCCTCTTCTCCCTATTATTTACAGAGACTCAACAATTACCATCAAGAATTCAATTTGGGACACTTAGTCTAATCAAGGACAAGCACTGGGTGCTGTGCATGCTCTGACTTGGTCTTCCATCAGGCTTTGTGTGTGTGTGTGTGTGTGCGTGCGCGTGTGTGTGTGTGTGGGGGGGGGTGAGCCCTGCACTCTGTGGTCGTGAAGCGGCGTGCGCTGCACTCCCCGACGCGCGCATGTGTGCTTCGGGCCCTTCAATGCTGCTTGCAGCTTTAATTATTATTGTTAGTTTTTATCTTATATTATTCATTGGTCTTTTAGTCCATTTTATTTTGTTTTATTTTAATTTATTTTATTTGCCTCATTGCAGTCCTGATAATCCTGGTTCAACCATGTACAGCACTTTGTAACTTTGTTTTGAAAAGTTCTGCATAAATATAGATGGTAACACTTTACATACATACATACATTCAAATTAGTTAATGCAGTAATAAGCATTAACTGACAGTTAACTGTGTCTAGTAATCATTTACTAATGGTGTTCATGTTTACATTATTTAATAGTTTATAAAGATGCTAAATTAATTAATATAGTAATACGCATTAACTAACAGTTAATTAACACAATAATAAGCATTAAGTAACTGTTAACAAATGTCTCTTGTTAACATTTATTAAGGGTTTACATGTTAATTAAGGTAACCTAATATCAGTAAATGGCTGATAAAGATATGAATTAACATGTATGTCATGAAGTTTACAGCTAAGCCATTTCATCAAGAGAACACTGTTTTTATAAATGTTTATTTAAAGGTAATGATTGTTCACTTACTTGTCCATCCTCCAACTTATGACTCATTTTTTATTACTGCATTAACTAATGTTAATTAATGTACCCTTATTGTAAAGTGTTACCTTTTTTTCTATACCTGACATAAATTAGCTTAACTTAGTATCAGGACAGTCACTTGACTTTATGTTAGCTTAAAAGAAAGATTACTTATTGTGATACATCAAATTCAACATGTTCGAAACAGTAAAATTCCTGTTCCTTGATTCTGGCATTTCTTTCATTAGAACATCCAAAAGCAGCAGAAAAGTCTGGCATTTTCTGCTATTTGAGCTGGCCAGAACTCCACTGCAAGATGGCGGTGGCAGAGACGCATCTCACAAATCGGATATATATAAACCGGATATATATATATATATACACCTGCCTACTAGTAAAGCCAGGGCAGATGTGTGCAGGTCCTTCAAAAGGATTAATCCAAGCAAGGCACCTGGACCTGATGGCATTCCTGGCCGAGTTCTCAAAGTGTGTGCAGATCAACTTGTGGATGTCTTCACAGACATTTTCAACTGCTCCAGTCTGTGATATGTGAGAATGCTGTTCATTGACTAGTTCAGCATTTAATACCATTGTGCCCTCCAAGCTTGTCATCAAGCTCAGAGACCTGGGACTCAACACCGCCCTATGGGACTGGATCCTGAACTTCCTGACAGGAAGTCACCGCCATTGCACCATCCTCAACCGTAAGGCATTACAGAGGGTGGTGAAAACTGCACAGCACATCACCAAGTTGAAGCTGCCATTTATGGAGGACCTCTACACGCAGTGGTGCATGAAGAAGGATCATCAAAAACACCAATCACCCCAGCCGCAAACTGTTCTGCCTGCTGCTGTCTGACAGACTGCACCGCAGCGTGCGGTCCCGCACCACCACACTCAGGGACAGCTTCATCCCACAGGCCATAAGACTGAACTCTTGAGCTCTTGAGCATAGCTCATCACTATGTCACTTTACTCACACCACACTGATACATGGATATCACTTTACACTTACTTTATACTACTGCCAATTAGATTTTGTCTCTCTTCTCTTTATACATATTTTTTATATATATATCTGTAAGAGCACAGTTGAGGTCCAAGAATTTCATCGCCAACGACTGCTTCACTGTAATTGTTGTGTACTTGACAATGAAAGAAATATGAAATATGAGGAGTCTAGTAATGTAAAGCAGTGATGGAGAATGAGAGAAGAGGTGTATATACTAGTGTACAGTAAACATATATATATATATATATAATTTAAAACTATAACTAGGACTCAGTTGATCACAATGACAGTACACAGTCCTATACAGTAGATGGCGGTGTGCGCCTGTAATGTTGCTTAATGTAACTCGAAGAAGAAATTGCGATTCTTCCTGTTTGATGCGTGGAAGTTATTATAAAAGGTCTATGGTGTATGTGCTGCGAGATGTTAGTAGTTGGTGGTCGTGTGACGTTATTGTTCAGGTGTAGTACACTCCTATTTGCTCAATGTACTGTGGCTCCGTCATCAGTTCGTGTGTTTAGATGCCACAGAGTGATACAGTTACCTGCTGGGAGCGTCAGACACATCCAGAGCAGAGCCCGCAGCGGCACGCAGCAGTACGCTAATACAGGTCAGTGGTGCTGCCTTTGAGTTCCAGTTAGTTAACTGGGACATAGTATACAATACAATACAATACAATGAGGTGTTAGTCAAGAAACCATAGAGATGTTCTCGGGCGAGCATTCTCTTTTAAAATGAGTAAGGTTTAACGACTGCTCTTAATAATCACTCCAGGGCAGGCTCAATGTTTTATTCTAACGTTTTTGTTAAGTTCTTTAAAACTTTATTATTTATGTAAATCTTTTTCCCCATTCTGACTTCAGTAGTTTTAGTTTCTGTTATGGGGTATTTTCAGTTCCTTATTTGTGTGGCCTCTCCCAAAAAACGTATTCAGACCAGCCTAGATAATGGCACTATTTTTGAGCTGAAAAATAAAGTGACATTCTACTGCTGCTATCAAGGTGTGTGTAAGTGTGCAACAGATGAGATGTGCCCTGACCTCTGCCTATCACCTACACTTCCAGTCATACAGGAGTCTTCCTCCTCTGCTTTGACTAACTCAGTACAGTGCAGTCTGTAATATGCTTGATTGTTTTGTCTCTGTACTTAAGCAAATTGGACACAATTGGACATTGGAAACAAAGTGCACACTTATGTTCGTGGTTCTTTACATCCTTATTCGGTGAAGAAAAAAGGAAATAACCTTTAGACATTAACACTCATGTTAAAGCTCTCACATTAAAGCACTCTAACCTCATTGTCATTATTTCATTTCCAATCCAGTGTCCTGGAATACAGAGCCTGTTGTGCATTTTAACATCTCTCTGTTCCCCTGACCTTGCTGTAGCCTGCTGACCTGAGAGAGGCCAGCACTGGCAGTTGTTGGAATAGAAGTCCTGTCTCACTATGTTGTCTTCCTTCCAAGGGAAGCTGGTGCGGAATGGGGAGGATAAGAAAGCAGTGGTGAGTCTCCACTGTATGATCTGTAATCTGAGATTTCATTTTCCCTACATTCATTCCTCACAGTACACTACATACCTGAAGATCTACACTCATAAGGTTTGCTGCAGTTTCTAGTGTGGGATTTGTTTCCATCATTACCTATTTTACAGTGATTAAATACTGATCATCATGCTTCACATACTAAAATACAAGCTCATACGTCATATCATAGTAATGTCCTTTTTCTTCATCAGTTCTGTGGACCGGCCTGTTAACACCTGTCTCTCTGTCACTGTTTTCAGATCTGTATTGAGGGGAACATTGCCAGTGGAAAGACAACATGTCTGAAGTATTTTGGCGAAACTAGCAATATAGAGGTACAACAAAGCAAAGTCCTTATAAAGTTGTGCATAGTGCAGAATCAGATTTGTGTGCATGTGCTCCCACAAGGAAGTACCACTCTACTTCTTACACAGATTGGCATGAGTTGTGATATAGCTGCCATTTGACATGAGAGTGAAGGTTGGACTTTGGAATGGAAAGTTTTACAATAAAAAATCGGAACTAAGTTAGTCTTTTACACCTTGTGTGCTTCCCCCCTTTGCTCAAATACTTTGAGTCCCATAACCTTCTTTGACATTAGGGCAGTCAAAAACGATGGAAATTCAAAGACAAATGAAAAGTGTGCACTCAGTGTCACACACAGATGGAAATTCTATTCTAAAATCCAGTGTTTCAGCACAGTAAGTTGTCAGCAGTTTTACTGTTGAGTCATGATTTGGCAACCCCGGACATTGGAAGTATTAATGAACGTATTATTTCTCTCTCCTCTCTTGTTTGGTCCAGGTCCTTACAGAACCAGTCTCTAAATGGAGGAACGTCCGTGGACACAACCCACTGGTACTGTACATGACAGTGTTGTTATCATTGCATCATTGCACTGACCTGAAATCAGACTTTTTTTTAATCAGGTCAGGACCTAAAATTATTTGCAGGATAGGTAGTAGTAATTTTAAAATTAAGGTTTCAAAAGAAAACGGGTGAACGACCCTCTCATTTCATAGCAATCTACCTAGTTGATTTGGATATGTTCTGTGTACTGTTTATACAAGTGCATTGTAGCCTAATGGTGACACTAACTTCAGAAAGGTCACCAAAAATATTAGGATCCATCCTCTGGGGATCATGATTATCCAGATCAAACCTCGTGGAAATGTGTCCAGTGGTTTGTCCAGTAGTAGAAGTAGTAGTAGTAGTAGTAGTTGTTGTTGAATTGATTCCCTGTATGTCTGCCATGCTGGTTGTGTCATCTGTTTGTTCCTGTCCCTGCAGGCTCTGATGTACCAGGATCCTGAGCGCTGGGGCATTACACTGCAGACTTATGTTCAGCTCACCATGCTAGATAGACACCTATCAGCCATAGTAAGTGTACTGTTAGCTAGAAACACAGCCATTTTATTGTATACTAGTTAATATACGCTGTGTTGACCTGCAGTGCTGACAAACATGTTGGTAGCTGTGGACTAGTGAGGCAAACATACGACCTCATCAGGAAATCAGCTGTGTACACTTAAAGTTTCTTGTTGGTTCCAGTCAGCTCCTGTCAGGATGATGGAGAGGTCTATCTTCAGTGCCAAGTACATCTTTGTGGAGAATCTCTTCAGAAGGTACTGTTATCTGTGGCTTGAGAAAGTTCAGCGCCTGAATCAGACCAAGAAACTAGATAAATAAATCCACACAGCATACCGTTTCAGCTAAACTCTCATGCTGGTTTGATTGTTGCATAACAGTTCAAACTCTTAGTCTACATTTAATACCTCTTGCAGCTGGGATGTTCTCTGTAAGGAGGAGACCATTTACACTAGGAAACAACAGGCTTTTATTAAGGCTTACTCATTTTATATCACAATATAGATGTACAGTGTATTACAATATATTACATTTTGTCAAACCTCAGTAGAGAAACTGATTATAGATAAAATAGCCAGGCTGAATGTCTGTTGTCTTGGCTTATGCAGTGAATTGAATACCTGACAAATTAAGGTCATTCATAACATTGATGCAACAGTGTGTTTAATGCAATATTACCATAAAACAACTGCTGGTTGATTTGCTGCATTGTCCAAAATTGACCTAACACAGCCAGAAATATTAAAGGAATGCTAAATAGAAAAATCTGTCATGTTTTGCTAATTTAGATCATGTTTTATATTGTTGTATTGCTTACCCCGACAGCATACTGGTAAATGCTGATGTTCTGTTGGTGGATTTTTTTTCTTCAGTGGGAAAATGCCAGAGGTGGACTACGCTGTTCTCAGCGAGTGGTTTGATTGGATCACAACTAATATTTCCATTCCTGTTGATCTGATTGGTGAGAATATACAAAGCAGAAACACAAACACACATTTAATAAATATTATAATAAAGATACAGAAATACAGTAGCTGTAGTGTTTTTTTTAATTTCTGACAGACTCATAGAAACACTGAGAATACAATTAAATGATACAATGAAGACTGTAATGTTTTTAATATCCATTTGTATGGTCGGGTGTGGTGGTGTTTTCGTACTCTGCTCTGAGAAATGTAGATCAGGTTTTTCTTGTAATGCCTGTCTGGTTGACAATGACTAAGTTTACATGCACACTAATTTTCCACAATTATTTCGAATTTGACAGTGTTCCGAATTTGATACGGGTCCTGTAAACAGCATTCCGTTTGGATATTTAAAATTAGGCCTTATTCCGAATGTAGTATTTTCCGATTAAGACCTGGGATATGCCGATATTCGGATTTTAGGAGTATTCTTTGGACATGGGTACAGCACATTCAGAATCTGCGTCTCAGTTTGCGACACACGGCTTCTTGCCTGTTTACGGCCAGCTCTGCGTTGGAAACCATAGACATATATACGTAGACGCCGCATTGGCCTCTGGATCGATTGTCAACGTCGCCGCCATACTGGAAAGGGCAACTTGTCCAAAAGGCGGGACTAGAACGGACTGGAAAAAATGGAAAGCGCTTCACTTTTTTAACAGGTCAAAATTTCTTAACCACTTAGGTGTCCATATTCAAATCAAGATCATATTGAGGACTGACTCTTGCAATATTTGGAGTATAATTGTACAATATACATAACATTATATATATTATGCATATATATATTATTATACTTATTATACTATTATATTACCGGTATACTATTTACTACTCGCTATTTTATTTTATTATTTACTATATTGTACTACTGTTTATACTGCATATACTATTTAAATCTAATATTATATATCATTATATTACTATAATATAATTCTCATACTACACCTTATTATATTTAATAATAGACTATTAATAATAATAATATGCTATACTGCTGTACTATAGTATATAATATATATCTTTATATTGTTGTACTACTACTACATCTCACTTTATACTATATTTCATACTGTTTACTGTACTATATTTGTACTATTTCTTACCATATCATGTAAATATGTTATACTGTTATACCACGACTATGTCACTTTACTTGAGATGAAACTGTTAGGCTAAGTGCAACACAGGTCGCGTGTACTGTAATTTTGAGATTAATGACTTGTATAGTTTCTATTGTTAGTCTTTATTTGTATTTTATTCTGACTGTCTGTACTTATTCTGTCCTTGAGCTGCTGTAACACATTATAACAAATATGTAACAAAATACAGAAAGCAGACCCAGAGGGCTTATAGTAAAAACCTCACCTCTATTATTTACAATTTATCCTACTAGTATGGATATTTGTTTCCTTAAGATAAGATAAAAAAGAAGAAGAAAAAAATAGTAGTAATATTAATAATTATAAATTTAAGCAAACGTAAACACATAACACATAAACACTGAGCACATTAACTATGGCACAGGCGTTTTTTCATGTTAGACTTAAACACTGACAGTGATGGACAGGTTTTGATAGAGAGGGGACTGGTACTGGTATTCAATTACTCTGATTATAGCCTTAACTATCAACATTATAAGTGACTGGAGACAAAACATTTTCTACTCCACATAGATCATAAACCCTTGAATATAAAAACGAGTCATCCGTTGAGAGATGTAAACTTTATAGTGCTTTTTATCCAGAAAAAACGCAGCTCCTCCGTTTACTTGTATTTGTTTACAGGCCAGTCTTGCCCTTTCCAATATGGCGGACGCGTTGACCTATCGCAGCAACGTTCCGAAGCTGTCAATGCGGCGTCTACGTATATATGTCTATGTTGGAAGGCCCAGCCTTGCAAACTGTTGGCTAGTTGGTTTGTGTTAGAGATGCATGTTAGAGATGCATGCACAAAAGAAAAGCCCACATTTCTGGTGGGAAGGAGAAACACACCTACTTTTAAACATGATGAAAGACATGGATATCAGCAGGTTTTGGATATGCGCAAATATCGCAATGCCGACCTTTTCAAGAAGGTGGTTGAACGAATGAGAGAGGGAGGCTGAGTTCGCACGATCGAACAAGTCCGTTACCGGTGGAAAATGTTGACGCAAAGAAGCAAGCCGTTCCATTTTTCCATATTTTTATATGGACCCGTGTCAAACACAGCTGGAGTATGCACAACTGCATGTAAACAGGAATATTAGTGGAATATTAATTTTCATTAGCCATTTTCATTATTCCTACTAAGCCACAGCTTATATTATAAGAATATTGTCTTTTTTGGAATAAGGGCAAAAACCAGAATATTTTGAGCATGTAAACTAGTCAGTGCCTTCTGACATCATCAAATAGTATATTTATGTTTGTGTTACCTAATCAGTAAATCGCGTTGTTATTGCATATCAACAACAGTGAGATGAAACATCACATTAAACACTCTGTCCTCTGTCACAGATTGCAGCTTTAAAAATACACCTTTAAGACTAAACAATGAATACTGGTTTTACAACAAGTCTGTATTTTATGTTACCTTCATTGGTAGACTATGATATCATATATTGCGGAAATGTTTGTGCAGGAATCACAGAGTCTTAGTTAAAGTTGGTTTATTCTACAGATTGACAATGTCTGCATGCCTACCCTCATTTCAAAAGAAGTAAATGATGAGTGCTTATAGGCATCCTATCTAAATAGAAATAGATCTCAAGACAGCTCTGAATGCACGTGTAACATGAGATACAGTACATTAGATATGCAACTTCACTTAGGTTTGCATATTCAAGGAAACATTTTTCTCTTCGCAATCCACCTTTTTTTTAGAAACCAGAAGATAAATCAGTAATAAGAAGCGTGTCCAGAACAATATCCGGATGAAAAGGGGCTCTGTTCAGAATATTTTATAGTGTAGTAGTATAGTGTAGTATACACTGAATTTATTGTCCTTGATTATATTCCAGTGACAGAAGTTACATCAGCCTTTTAGCACTCCAAATCATACAGCAGGTCATCCTCCACAGAAATGGCACAGAACAAATCATTATCAAAGCATTATTTGAAGAACTTCAGTCATCCCCATCAGAACCCAAAAACCAACTATCCCACCATTTAGTCATGAAAGCATGATACACTCCCTCTGTCTCATATGAGTTGTTTAACAATCACATTAGAAGCTGCAACAGCTTGTTGACGTACGTTCTATGACTGTGTCCTCTGGCTCCAGTCTATCTGCAGACGTCGCCTCAGACCTGCCACGAGAGGTTAAAGCAAAGATGCAGAGAGGAGGAGAAAGTCATTCCATTGGTGAGGATGCAAACTCAAACTTATGGTCGACCAACTTAAAGGAGATTAATGGGTTTTTAGAGAATTGTGAAGATTAATATTTTGTAAATTTGTCACCAATGTACCATCTCAAATGAGACCTGTGTGTGTGTGTGTGTGTGTGTGTGTGTGTGTGTGTGTGTGTGTGTGTGTCCACCAGGAGTATCTGGAGTCCATCCATCAGCTGTATGAGGACTGGCTCATCAAGCGTACCTCCTCCCCTCTTCCTGCTCCTGTTCTGGTGAGTGAGCATTCACATCCAGGCAAGTCTGCGCTTTGGTTTCTGTAGGTATTATACATACAGCACGTACAGTTAGGTCCATAAGTATTTGGACAGTGACACACTTTTTGTAATTTTGCCTCTGTACACCATCACAATGGATTTGAAATGAAGCAATCAAGATGTGATTGAAGTGTAGACTTTCAGCTTTAATTCAAGGGGTTTCACAAAAATATCACATCAACTGTTTAGGAATTACAGCCATTTTTATACATGGTCCCTCCATTTTCAGAGCTCAAAAGTAATTGGACAATTGACTGACAAGCAGTTTCATGGCCAGGTGTGGCCTGTTCCTTTGTTATTTCATGACAAATGAAGCAGATAAAAGATCTGGAGTTGATTCCAAGTGTTCAAATTTGCATTTGGTAGCTCTTCATGGGAAGTCTCAATATGTGGCCCAAAGAGGTGTTGATATAAGTGAAGGAGGCCATCATTAGGCTGAAAAAACAAAACAAACCTATTAGACAGATAGCAGAAACCTTAGGAGTGGCCAAATCAACAATTTGGTACATTCTTAAAAAGAAAGAATGCACTGGCGAGCTCAGCAACACCAAAAGGCCTGGAAGACCACGGAAGACAACTAAAGTGGATGATCGCAGAATTCTTTCCTTGGTGAAGAAAAACCCCTTCACAACATCTAGCAAAGTCAAGGACACTCTCGAGGAGGTAGGCGTATCATTGTCAAAGTCTACAATCAAGAGACGCCTTCATGAATGTAAATACAGAGGGTTTACCACAGGGTGCAAACCACTGGTAACACTCATGAACAGAAAGGCCAGATAAGACTTTGCCAGAAAACATCTAAAAAAGCCTGGCCAATTCTGGAAAAAGATTCTTTGGACAGATGAAACCAAGATTAACTTGTACCAGAATGATGGGAAGAGAAGAGTATGGAGAAAGAAAGGAACGGCTCATGATCCAAAGCATACCACATCATCTGTCAAACATGGTGGAGGTAGTGTTATGGCATGGGCATGTATGGCTGCCAGTGGAACTGGGTCACTGGTGTTTATTCATGATGTGACTGCTGATGGAAGTAGAGGATGAATTCTGAAGTGTATAGAACTATACTATCTGCTCAGATTCAGCCAAATGCTGAAAAACTGATAGGACGGTGCTTCACCGTACAGATGGATAATGACCCAAAACATACTGCGAAAGCAACCCAAGAGCTTTTCAAGGCAAACAAATGCAATATTCTTCAATTCAATTCAATTCAATTCAGTTTTATTTATATAGCGCCATATCATAACAAAGTTATCTCAGGGCACTTTTTCTAGTAGAGCAAGTCTAGACCGACTCTTTATATTTACAGAGACCCAACATTTCCCACCATGAGCAAGCACTATGCGACAGTGGCAAGGAAAAACTCCCTTTTAACAGGTAGAAACCTCGAGCAGAACCAGGCTCTAGGTGGGCGGTCATCTGCCTCGACCGGTTGGGTTGAAGGGGGAGGGGGGGAGCAGGAGAGAGAGCAGGAGGAAAGAGAACATACAGCAGCACAATACAGTTTCACACAGAGATGTAACGCAATGGCCGCGGCAATGGCATGGCTGTCAACACCAACAGAAACAATACTAAGAGCAACATTACAGCAGCAATACTAATAATAATAGCAACAGCAACTGCAGCAGCGGGTGCAGAGCAGGAGCACGGGGGCAGCAGGCGGCCGCAACCATAGATCCAGACTCTACAGCTCCGGAGGCAGAAACACCTGCAGAAAGCAACAGAAGGAGAGAGAAAGGGGAGAGAAAGCACACAACTACGGGAAGAAGTTGAATTAGTAACAAGCATTGATGGGATATGAGGGCGTACAGATGGAGGGGAAGAGGAGGAGAGAGCTCAGTGCATCATAGGAAGTCTCCCGGCAGTCTAGGCCTATAGCAGCATAACTAAAGGGGTGGCTCAGGGCTCACCTGAGTCAGCCCTACTATAAGCTTTATCAAAGAGGAAAGTCTTAAGCCTACTCTTAAATGTGAGGAGGTTGTCCGCCTCCCGTACACAAACTGGGATCTGGTTCCACAGGAGAGGAGCTTGATAGCTGAAGGCTCTGGCTCCCATTCTACTTTTAGAGACTCTAGGAACCACAAGGAACCCTGCATTCTGGGAGCGCAGTGCTCTAGTGGGGTAATAGGGTACTATGAGCTCTTAAAGATATGATGGTGCCTGACCATTTAGGGCTTTGAAGGTAAGGAGAAGGATTTTAAATTCTATTCTGGATTTTACAGGGAGCCAGTATAGAGAAGCTAATATTGGAGAGATATGATCTCTTTTCCTGGTTCTTGTCAGTAAACGTGCCGCAGCATTCTGGATCAGCTGGAGAGTCTGAAGGGACTTATTGGGGCAGCCTGATAGTAGAGAGTTGCAATAGTCCAGCCTAGACGTAACAAATGCATGGACTAGTTTTTCTGCATCTGTTTGAGACAGGATGTGCCTGATTTTTGCAATGTTACGTAAATGAAAAAAGGCAGTTCTTGAAGTTTGTTTTATGTGGGAGTTAAAGGACATATCCTGATCAAAGATAACTCCAAGATTCCTTACGGTGTCGCTGGAGGCCAGGGCAATGCCATCTAGAGAAACTATATCTTTAGATAATGTGTTTCGAAGGTGTTCGGGGCCAAGTACAATAACTTCGGTTTTGTCTGAGTTTAACATCAGAAAATTGCAGGTCATCCAGGTTTTTATGTCCTTCAGGCATGCTTGAAGTTTAGCTAATTGATTAGTTTCATCTGGCTTGATCGATAAATATAATTGGGTATCATCTGCATAACAATGAAAATTTATGGAGTGCTTCCTAATAATATTGCCCAAAGGAAGCATATACAAGGTGAACAGAATTGGTCCAAGCACAGAACCTTGTGGAACTCCGTGACTAACTTTGGTGTGCATAGAGGATTCATCATTAACATGTACAAACTGATATCGATCTGATAAATAGGATTTAAACCAGCTTAGTGCGGTGCCTTTAATGCCAATTAAATGTTCTAGTCTCTGTAATAGAATGTGATGGTCAATGGTATCAAATGCGGCACTAAGATCTAGTAAGACAAGTACAGAGACAAGTCCTTTGTCAGATGCAATTAGAAGGTCATTTGTAACTTTCACTAGTGCTGTCTCTGTGCTATGATGCACTCTAAATCCTGACTGAAAATCCTCAAACAGCTTATTGTTGTGTAGAAAGTCACACAACTGATTGCCAACTGCTTTCTCAAGGATCTTAGAGAGAAAGGGAGGGTTAGATATAGGTCTATAATTAGACAAAACCGCTGGATCAAGAGTGGGCTTTTTAAGAAGAGGTTTAATTACAGCTACTTAAAAGGACTTCAATGGAGTCAGTCACCTGATCTCAACCCAATTGAGCATGCTTTTCACATACTGAAGACAAAACTGAAGGCAGAAAGACCCACAAACAAGCAGCAACTGAAGGCGGCTGCAGTAAAAGCCTGGCAAAGCATCTCAAAGGACACTCAGCATTTAGTGATGTCCATGGGTTCCAGACTTCAGGCAGTCATTGACTGCAAAGGATTTTCAACCAAGTATTACAAATAATCCGTATATTTATAATTATGTTAGTTTGTCCAATTACTTTTGAGCTCTGAAAATGGAGGGACCATGTATAAAAATGGCTGTAATTCCTAAACGGTTGATGTGATATTTTTGTGAAACCCCTTGAATTAAAGCTGAAAGTCTACACTTCAATCACATCTTGATTGCTTCATTTCAAATGCATTGTGATGGTGTACAGAGGCAAAATTACAAAAAGTGTGTCACTGTCCAAATACTTATGGACCTAACTGTATGTCCAGGTAGTTTCAGGTAACCACACAGATGACCCTTTTCCACTGACTCGTGGCATACCGAGCTGTGATCAAGTGTGCTTCCACTTTATGCCTCCTGTCGTCATGTGGTGTTATTGCATGTGTCATAGTGACCATGAAATTAGTAGTTTTTTAATCTCCTGCAGCAACCGCTGGCCTGTAATTATAGTCGTTTTCTAATAGTTGAATACAGATACAACTTTTTGTGTGTGCAGGTGATTCCTGCTGACCATGACCTCCAGAAGATGCTGCACCAGTACGAAGAAAACCGTGACAAGATCCTAGCAGCTAGACACCTCTGATACCCAAACATACACGCATGCACACACACACACACACACACAGTCAAACATATCCCTGCATGGAGACAGGATATCTAGAACGCTGTTTACAAACCGCTGTTATACAACTGATCTGTTAGATTAACTTAATGTTTTTCACAACCAGCTCCAAGATTCTGATTTAAATGTTTAGCAATTTGACATCTCATCTCTCTAGATGGGACAACTTTGTACTCAACTACAGCCAGAATATGTTCACAAGGGCTAATGCTCATGTTTAGTAGCTTTTAATTTCAAAATGTCCTTACCAAAAATGTAGATTAAAAGTATTTAAACCTACACAGTGGAAAGACTCCAGAAACAGAACTAACTTCAGACCAACTGAAATATTCCACTGACCCACAGCTTTTCATTGAAACACTTCAGAGTTTCATAAAGGCACATCCAAATGTCAAAGACTTTTCTTAGAGCTCCTCAGACTGTTATTTGAAACTGAGGTTTAGCTGATTAATTCTACATTGTGCGTAGCTTCTTGTTCAGGTGTTATGTATTTGCTTTTTTTCCCCCACCATGTAATGTACTGGAAGCTTATCCTCAGAACTTACATTTTGCTGTCACCCAGATATTATCTGTAAATTGTTTTGATTTTAAACCTCATGAGTCAGATCACAGGATGTGGTCAATGCAGATTGTAGTGGTTCACAAGGGGTCCAAGGGGATTTGTAAAGTGATAACTGGTCATATAGTGTCAGTAACAACCACCACTCCACCTGTTACAGAAGAAAATAAGGTGTATATATACTGTAAAGTGATTTTGTTGATTTTGGGACCTGATGAAGACCATGTAGTGTTGAAATGTTTCTCTGTAATTCCTTTTAATGAAGGAACCTTTGTTCTTTGTTTTACATGTTTTGCCATATTAATTAGTAAATTCTGTAATCATAATTTTGATTTTAAGCATTTCCTTTTGTGTTGATCAGTTAGTTGAGGGAGTTGGTAAGGAAAAAAATATTAGGAGATATTATTATATTAATATTAGGAGATTGACAGTTAAGATGTCGTGGGCTAAGTTCCCACACATGATTACTTATCGTAGCCTGACAAATACTCATACAATATACTGGGCAACATTGTTCAAACATACACTATTGCTCTTAAACACTTTCAGGACCTCCATCTAAAAGGAATGTTGCCATGGTTTTTTTTAATTTTAAGTGCAGTTTTTTTTTAATCACTGCACACATTGTCATTTTTCTATAGCTCTGTTAAGGAAACCAACAATGACTGGTCAGCAGAGAGATCATTTATTTCTTTGATACATGGAGTTGAATTTCTCAATTGACCTTGGTGTTGGTTTTTTTTGTAATTTGGCTAATTCCTCATTTGTTACAAATGTCTCAAACTTGCGCCCATAAGACACAATATCAACGTAGATAAATCTGTATTATTACCTGACCCTGTCTTGTAGAGGGGCCCTGTGTCATAACAGAATTGGTTTATATCACTAAATAAAGTGGTGTTCAATCAAAGTACCATAGGCTAATTTACACACACAAAACCCTGGGCAGGCAGTATTATTCCAGCATATGAGTGCTGGTCTCAGGTATATAATAAAGCTAATAATAGCTGCCCAACAGTAAATTTTTACCCTGGGCTAATCTGACAATGGCCTGCCCACATGGTTCTTAGTCCTTTTGCATATTTTTGCATGTGGTAATCCTTTGATTAAAACTACTTTGTTCTTGCTGGAGATGAAGAGAGGCTTTCCAAATCCTCTCCCACAGCACACATCGACACTCTTTCCCACAGATATCGTTCAAAATGTTATAACATACAGCACAAATTATTAAAAGGAAATCATCAAAAGAAACCTGTGATACAGGTTTTGTTTTCTTCAGCGCAATAATGCTTGCAGGTGCATGAAGTGATATAAGTGCATAGCAAATTATTTTTGAGAGAGAAAGAAGAAAGAAATGCTTAGTCTGTTTAGTGATTTCTCCATGGGGACATGGTGTATATACAGGCTGATTCCTGCAAAGAAACTGAAAGGTGAAAATGAAGCTGAAAAAACTCATGAATATCTTAAAATTATGACAGTAAGTCAATTAAGACTTCGTAAGCTGAAGTTATTATGAGATTGTCTCAGAATTACATGCATATTGGTAGATGGGTGGTACATTTTATTCATTGTATTTTGCATGTCACACAAGTCACATTTGTAATTCTTAAGGAGCCATTTCATCTTATTGTTATGAATGCTGTTTAATGTTACCTGTACTTAATCACCTTATGTAGCTCCACCCACTTCTTGTTTAAAGGTCTGTGGGTACATGGGCCACAAAGGGCACACCTCTCTATATTGGACTTCCTCTATTTTATATAAATATAAATAATAGTTATGATTTTTTTTTTTCAAAAGATGTCATATTGTGTGACTGTGGCTCAAAATCAGAGCCAAGGTGTGTGATTACATGGGCCACATCTATTAATATTATATGTTAGCACTTCCTTCATTTTATAAAACTATTTTAATCATGAAACTAGGTGTGCCTAGTTGATTTTGAACCACTGAGTCACATAACATGGTGTAACGACGAGACGCCGTTACTAAGACGTCTAGCTAATAGTATACATTATTACTAGAGTGAGAGGGTGATTGAGGTATGAAGTGGTGATATTAAGACATGGTTAAGTACACACACACACAGTATAATATTTAATAAAGGTATGTATTGAGTAATTGAGTGTATTGTTGGATGGTATTTAGTATGCAAAGATGTATGTGTATTTATTGGGGCTATTTTGGGTGTGTAATATTTATTAAGCGTGTATATATTTTGGGGGAAAGGGTTTATGTAAATATTGTATATGTATGTGTGTAGCAGTAATTTGGGAATGGTATGTTCCAGCCAATTAGGGGGGAAGACACATATATAAGGCCTCAGTTTGTGGGTGATGGCGGGATTGGAAGGTGGTTTTGTTGTACTGGTGCTATGTGGAATAAAATGTAAGTTCCCAAAGGCCATGAACAAACTTCCATGCTCAAACATAAAATACCATTTGAATGAGGGCTCTGGTGCTATGGGCCATGAGATCAGCATTAATGAAAAGAGTAAGGCCTGCACACTAACTCCAAACCACAAATGTATTTAATTAGACAATGTTTTGATCCCATCAAACTTTGATTTTTGACCTAATGAAGATCCAACTGGGACTGAAACTTAAATGTGTAGTTTGGAGTCAGTGTGCAGGCCTTACTTTTCTCATTGATGCTGACTTCCATTAGCCTTGCACCTAAACGTTATGCGCAAACAACGCCCCTTCCCATGAAATCAGTTTGACATAATACATGTAAACCACTGCTTATCTTCCCCTGCAATACAACAGATTGCAAATCAGTGAATGAGTCTGTTTGCATGCAGTCAAATACATTCATAAGTGATAATATAAAGTGTGTATATATACACATTTATATATATATTCTTACTTGTCATCTGTGCATTTATACATTGTTTTTTTATTATTTCTACAAGTAAAACAGGTCTTATACCTGGAGGAGGTAACGTTCACGTTTGATTTTATTTTTATTTTTTTGGTTGCATTGAATACTGATGCATTTGAGAAGTTTGGCTTGGTTAAATAGAAAGACTGTTGCTAATATACCCAAAGTGTATTGTTTTGGTGTTGGTAAAGAAAGTATCGTATAGGCACAACAATCACAAACAATCTGACATTTTGTTAGAATCTTCATGATTCATCAGATAAGAAAATGACAAAGGCCAACCGTTCACACCAAAACTGTTTAAAAGAGGATATTGTGTTGTTATTTCATGAAAATAGGATGAGTTATGGACAGGATTTAATAGAAAAACTTAAAGATTTTATAGAATGTGCCAGTGAAAGTACATTGTATATAAAACTCTCCCCACAGTCTATTCCCTTTAGGCTGTAAACATGGTTAGTTTTGTACTACATTAAATGGCAGTAGCTAGGGTGAGTTCCAGTTATCTTAGTTACAGTGTACTCCAATTGTAACAAATATTCTGCAGCATAATACACTTCTCTGCAGTCCATTCATAAACTCAGTATGTTCCTTCACTGTAACTGACAACATTTAAGTCGGCCACAGCTGCTGTTCTTCAGGAAGGAGAAAACTACAATCTTTTTACAGCCATAAGAAAGCCTACAGAGGCGAGTGTTTGACACTCAAAAGACTGATTTAGAGTCAATATGATCTGTGACAACCAAAACTTCAGACTTCAGTATCTAGACTCAATTTGCAATATTAATATTCTATGTATATATGTATCTCCCAACTCTTCCTGAGTGGACTGAAAACCCTGTTCCTGAGAAGGTTTCAAATTATGAAAGCGGTGTAAACACTCCTTTGATTCATGATAGCATGATGGTTAATGAAGTTCTGATGAGTTAACAAACAAAAAACTGAGCGGGCACACATCTGAGCTGTAAGTAATCTGCAATAAAGCAAAAGTCATAAGCACAAATCAAGTTTCGAGAGCATGAGGACATACAGGTCAATGTGTTTGCTAAATTTGAGGAAGCAACTTGGCTTCCTTTGTTGTTTTCAGAGCTCTCAGTTACAGCAGTATGTTTATCACTTTTTTGAAAATTACAACAGAGCAGAGCAAACTCTGTTTGATATAAGCTGTTATCCAGTAAGAGCTGACATCTTGAGTAACATAACACTTCCGACTTTGTGAATAGAAGGAAAAATCTGATTTAAATGTAAACAAAAGGGTTACCCCACCATCACAATTTAAATCACAGCAGGAACCTGCTATTACTCTCCAATTAAGTGACAGGTGTTTTAATACACAGACTAAACATGGAGGTTTAAATGCAACTTAACAGCCATATATGGGTGTGTCTTGTTGAAGCATGTTATCTAAAACGTGTTACTATGCAGCCAAAGCTGCTGAATAAATCCCTTTGCAGATTTCAAACTGAGTGTGCACAAAACTGATCGCGCATTCGAATCTTGTTCTGCTCTTTTACTGTTAAATATTGACTTACAGACTGAGCAGTATTGGTTTTGGGCTTGCTCAGTAGTTATTAATAAGTTCCATACATGTAAATTAAGCTTGAGAGCATGTTATTTCTTGTGATGATCGACTATAACAAAGCTCTGTGCCAGCTGCTCCTCCTCTCCTCGGCCAGATTCTGCTCTTTCAGTATCTTCTCCTTCCTGCTGCCCTGTGCTGCCTCCCTCTGTACAGCTCTGACAGTCTGCTGTACTGACGGTCAGCAGTGCAGGGTGACACACACTGGGCTGCTTCTGCTCTTTCATCACTGCAGGATCAGACTGAGGGGATCTGGTGCATCTACTGGCAGCATTACTCAGTGCTGGACCTATCTCCATCACTGTCCTCCTGAGGTTCTGCTCCTCTGCCTCGCCCTCTGTGCTTGCCTTCCTATCTTCATTGGTGTTCTCCTCTCCTCTCTTGTTTTCTTCTTTTCTCTTCACTTCCTCTTTGGTCTCCTGCACATGGAGCTGGCTCATCCTCTCTGCCAGCTCTCTCAGCTGCTGCTCCTCGTCCATGGAGCTCAGAGAGGGAGGCTCTGCTGGGTTGGCCAGTCTCTTATTTAGTAGGTCTGTGAAAATCAGAGTTTCACATTTATTCTGCAGGGTGCATTAGCACATGAAACATTTGTTCATCATACAAAGGGCACAGGGGGAGGGTCAGAAAGAGAGTCAGTGTAACAACATAATGGAAAATTAGGGGTGGGCAATATGATGATATACTGTATACCATTAGACAAGATGTCAACCATCAGACATCTTGCCATACAGTGTATACTGTGGTAGCTATCCTTTCAGTGTCTCTGGTTGTCTCTGACCATTGTGGACGGAAGTACCTTGATTTGTCTTTTATTTCAATTTTTAATTAAATCAATTTAATTTAGCCAAAAATGACTGTTTTATCCATAAACACACTGTGTGTGTGTGTGTTTGTTTGTTTGTTTGTTTGTTTGTTTGTTTGTGTGTGTTTTTGTTACCTGCTGCAGTCTTCTGCTGTTGTGTCCAGGAAGGAGGCTCTGCTGTGGGCTGAGTCTCTCCAGGTTTCAGGCTCTGCTCTGCTGTGGATCCAGCTCTCAGTGTGATGTGCAGGGAAATGGCCTGAGGACCACTAAGCTCATCATCGACTCTGCTTCCATCACTGTTACTGAAGCTGCTGCTAATGGTGTCTCCTGGGGCGGTGGTCCCACCACTGTTCCTGTCATTACAACCACTGCTTCTGCCGTCGTCACCAAACACATCATTTTTACTGTGGATAGTTGTAGCACCAGCTTTGGTGCCTTTAATAAAGTCTCTTTTGAGGAGATCAGCAGCCTTATTCTCGTCACTGCATTTATTAGTGCTGGCAGCATGAACAGCTTTACTGCTGCTGTTTGCTCTGTGAGGTTTGTCCGGTAGTAAAGGGCGGCCCCTGAAGGCCAGGTCAGGGTAGGTCATCTGCATCTCCATAATGGACTGGTCTACGCTGTTGGAGTGGCAGCGTCGAGGCTTGGGCTGGGGGTTCACTGCAAGCCTGGTGTCCAAATACAGAGGTACCTGAAGAAATAAAACAGCTGAGTTCAATACAGACTGCAGCTGGTTTGTTAAGGCTGGTTATGTTTGTTAACCTGGTTCTTCAGTCTGTCATGTCAAGCTGTGTTTTGTGTGTGTTGATGTATTTTCACATACATTTGACAGAAAAAGTATTTTCAGTAAATTCTACTGATATCGGACACATTTTGTCCCCGTCACACTTTTTTTATACACCTGCTCATTTTGTACCAGCGGCAGAAATACAGGCAGTGCAGTTAGCGCAGCTGCACTAGGGCCCATGGTCAAAGTGTGTGTGCCATCTGGGGGGACAGCACCCACAATACTGTTGCTTAATTGGTCCAACTACGTTTTGGACCAATTAAGCACTGAATGAGCGCTGTTATTCCCGGATATTCCCTGGTCCCAAATAGCCAGATGTTAGCAATGACTAGAAAAGTAAATACAGGCATTAATTGATTTAAACAATGTCAACTGACAAACACATGATGTGTGAATGTTATAATTTCTCTCTGGTCCCACTGTTTTGCTGTCAGCTCCTTTTCTGTCTTTCCCTCTGCACTCGGTCTTACCTCCTTTCTATCTGCCTCTTCCTTCTTCTTCTCTTCCTTTTGCCCTATTGTTGTCTTCTGTTCTGTGGGTTCCTCCAGTTTTGTAGGCCCCACTCTCCTCTGGAGAACCTCCAGCCACTCCTGCAGTGTTAGATCACAACTGTCACATGGAAGCCATGAAATGAGAACAAGTTACTGTGAGCTTTGACTGCCATTCATTTGCATATACGTAGAGGGCAGGGAGACGGTCAGTATCACATCATCACATCATCAGTATAGCATGTTTATATTCCATGGTAATGTGCTACGCTCACTTACACTGTGTAATCAACCATTGTTCAAAGCAAAAAGTCATTCAATATTACGAGCCTAATGTGTGATGCAAGTGGTTCTTTTTTTTTTTTCCAACGCATTCCTTTTCCACAAGTCAACTTCTATCATAGTTGTACTTGAATTCCACTCATTGCAGCCTGGATCTATTTTCTTCCTTTCATTTTCTTTTATTGCAAGCTTCTGGTTTTGTCTCCTCATGATGCATGTTACATTCTTTGTTTTCATCTCTTTTAAAGCCACTTTTTGTAGGATTTGAAAATGCTGCAGACAGCAATGCACAGCCCTCTGATTGGACCCCAGAACACAGAAACAAATTGACTGCACCACTTTTCATCAGGATAATTTTATTTTTCTACAAACAAAAACATATGCCATCAGAATCATTGCTTTAATCACATAGAAATTCCTACAGTTGCTTTAAATAGAGCAGAACACTACATAATGTACTGTAGTATAGCTGCTGTCTCATTGGACAATGATATGGCAAATATGAAACATGGTTAGATGGTTTCTGATCTTACCTTTGGTCCCAGCTGATCCTTCTCCATGAGCTCCAGGAGGTGGTAACATTCCACCCTGGCCAGCAGCAGCTCAAAACCCACCAGCATGGCTCTGTCTGGGTTAGCATCCTCACTGAGTCTGTACTCACTGAAATACATCAAACAGTAAAGAGGGCAACTGAGGAGAAGAAATGATAAAGTAAAACAGTGACAAGTGATGAGAAGAGCAGACCAAATGCCCCTTTCACAGATGACAGAAACTGGCTTGAATCCAGCATGTTGTTGCTTTCCCCATTTGCTTCAAGATTCACTACCTGACCACAAACCCCCCACATTTCCTCCTAGCTCACTGTTGACATTTACAAACTCAACACAGTTAAGTTACCACATTTTAGATTTTGCAGTAACATTGGGTACTGTAACAAAATCTTAAAGAGTGTATCTTCAAGATCAAATGTGATTGAAAACATTCTCAAGGATATGAACAAGTCAGCACACATTTGCACACATTTCAAAATCAGATGGAGATTTTGTCCCTTAATTTTTCACATACAAATTTAAGAGAGAAAATATGAAAACACTTGTAAATGTGACTCATCATCTCTTAGATGCCATTTTCTTGACATGCTTTGTCTAGACATTTAAGTCTCACTTACTTGACTGAAGTTAAGGCCTATTACACTGCAAGTGAATATGTGTATGGTGTATTCTCCTGGCATGGCAGCTGTAAGAACAGGCCTTGTGGCTTGATTTCTACAGTATTTATTGTCCCTCTTGTTCTGGTTCTTCTTCTCCTTGTTCCCTACCTTTGTGGAGCATCAGTATGGGGTAGGTAGCCAATAGAGGCCAGGACTGACTGAATGGTAGAACTGCTGAGAATTGGCAGGAGACAGTAAACAAATGGACCTGTAAAAGTCTGAAAGAGACACAGAGAAACAGAAATACATTTAATCTATTACTAAATAAAGAAACAGTAATTTATTAAGGATCTCTTAAATTTGGTTAGTAAAGAATTGTGACTAAGATATGTAGGGAGGAGGACATTTTATAGTTGAATAATAATAATTGTCAGTGCTCACTGGTGGACAGACTATGTCATGGAGACACTAGCTGCGTCCCAATTCAATACTATGTACTAATCCTAGGCAGGATTTGAGTATATAGTGTGTTCACATTGAAAAAGTGACCACATTAGGTATACTCAAATCAGTCAGCAGACTAAAAACTCTGCTGACTGAGGTACACTATTGCCCCACAATACAATGCAAAAGGAGGAGCTGTTCACAGCTAGATTTGCAGGTGGTGGGGAGACAGCGACAGACTGGAAACTACATTTGGCTGTCTCTTTGTGAAGTTCATTTGTCAGTGACATTTAAGAGTCATGGTTTGACGGACATCTGTAGGTGCACACAGTGTGCCACTTGTGTTAGCTGTGAATTAGGACACAGCTAACAGCTAAACATATCTTTGGCATTTCTGTACTGCAGTGTCTTCTTCCTTATCCACTGACATATACACCAATACAATATAGGTATCTGTTATAAGCTATCAGTCTGCCAATTCATCAGTTGGGATTTACCTTTGGCCTGATGGTAGGGCTAGAGAAAAGGTCAGGGTTGTCACCAAAATCGTCCTCTGAGGACCACGAATATCACAACAAAGGTCATGGAAATCTGGTAAGTATTTGTTGAGAAATCTTACTGTAGACAGTGTTTGCTATGGATATCTTACTCTCTAAGTGATGCAAAGACAGACCAAGGAATGGACCAACTGACACTGCCATCATCAGAGTCTGGCACAATAGCAGGGCAAAATGTTTTCAGCTTTGGGTGACTTTTTGTGTTGGACAAGAGGGATCTCAGGAGTACTGACTAATTGCAACAGGTTCAGATGAATTTTTGTACACTGTTGGGTAGTTTAACTTTTTACATCATGTTTAAAAAGTTCTTCATTTGTTTTGTCAAATCTTTATTTGTAAAGTCACTAGTAACTATAGCTGTCAAATAAATAGTGCAGTAAAAAGTACAATATTTCCTCTGAAATGTAGTGGAGTAGAAGTGTAATTAAATGGAAATAGTAAAGTACACATATCTCAAATTTGTACAGTACTTGAGTAACTGTCACCCCTGCTCATTATCTGCTTACTGTGTCCTTGTCTTGGTGTCTCATTGGTAAATCACTCTGTGCTTTCAGGTGTTTCCTCTTTCTACCATATCCTGCACAGAAACAGGAACTGGAACAACTCATAAAACCATCTGGAAACATTACATTACCAAAATAAAATGCGCAAAAGGACACTTTACAAAATTCTGGTTAATCAGCTGTTCCGCAAGTTATTGACAATTTGAGAGCATATGCCAATTAAATACTAAAAGCTGTAACAATGGATTTCAACGAGTTATTGCCCTAGAAGCAGAGATGTCAGTCAGTCCATCTGTTTGTCAGTCCAAATTTTCTCTTTGATCAACAATTAGGTCTATGACAATGGAAGCACTACCATAAGGCCTAAAAACCCTTGACTTGTATGCCAGTAGTATCTCAATCTCCATAAGCTTTCCTGTAGAGCCACAGTCAGGACAAACATTTCCATGTGTATATGCATTCCAAAATCAAGTTATTACTGATTTTGATTAAATTAACAGTATCAGGCTCCAAAAAGATTCCAAAAAAACAGTCAAATTCCTTGTATGTGTACACATACCTGGCCAGTAATGCTGATTCTGATTCCATTTTGGTTATCACATGACCTCTCCTCTTGCACTATACCCTTTGGTTAAGTTATCAACCAGGTAGGCTACACAGGATACCTACCACTACTATACTATAATAAAGAATGAACTCTATGATGTATATATACCGATCAGCCATAACATTATGACCACTGACTGATGAAGTGAAGAACATTGATTATCTTGTTACAATGGCACCTGTCAGTGGGTGGGATATATTAGGCAGCAAGTGAACATTTTGTCCTCGAAGTTGATGCGTTGGAAGCAGGAAAAATGTGCAAGCGTAAGGATGTGAGCGACTTTAACAAGGGCCAAATTGTGATGGCTGGATGACTGGGTCAGAGCATCTCCAAAATTGCAGCTCTTGTGGGGTGTTCCCGGTCTGCAGTGGTCAGTACCTACCAAAAGTGGTCCAAGGGAGGAAAACCGGTGAACCAGCGACAGGGTCATGAGCGGCCAAGACTCACTGATGCGCGTAGGGAGCGAAGGCTGGCCCGTGTGGTCCAATCCAACAGAAGAGCTACTGTAGCTCAAACTGGTTCTGATAGAAAGGTGTCAGAACACACAGTGCATCGTTGCATATGAGGCTGCGTAGCTGCAGACCAGTCAGGGTGCCCATGCTGACCCCTGTCCACCACCAAAAACGCCTACAATGGGCACGTGAGCATCAGAACTGGACCACGGAGCAATGGAAGAAGGTGGCCTGGTCTGATGAATCACTTTTTCTTTTATATCACGTGGATGGCCGTGTGCGTCGCTTACCTGGAGAAAACATGGCACGAGGATGCACTATGGGAAGAAGGCAAGCCGGTGGAGGCAGTGTGATGCTTTGGGCAATGATCTGCTGGGAAACCTTGGGTCCTGCCATTCATGTGGATGTTACTTTGACACATACCACCTACCTAAACATTGTTGCAGACCAAGTACACCCCTTCATGGAAACGGTATTCCCTAATGGCAGTGGCCTCTTTCAGCAGGATAATGCGCCCTGCCACACTGCAAAATGGTTCAGGAATGGTTTGAGGACCACGACAACGAGTTCAAGGTGTTGACTTGGCCTCCAAATTCCCCAGATCTCAATCCAATCGAGCATCTGTGGGATGTGCTGGACAAACAAGTCCGATCTATGGAGGCCCCACCTCCCAACTTATAGGACTTGCTAACGTCTTGGTGCCAGATACCACAGCACACCTTCAGAGGTCTAGTGGAGTCCATGCCTCGACGGGTCAGGGCTGTTTTGGCGGTAAAAGGGGGCCCTACATAATATTAGGCAGGTGGTCATAATGTTATGGCTGATCGGTGTATAAAATGTTTAAATAATATAATATACATAATCAAAGAACCATTACAGTTTTAACTTTAATAAAATATAACAAATAGTCCTTCAGTATTTCTGTGACAATATTATTCCACAACAGAAATTAATACAATACTTTGACCCAGAGCAGCACAAATCTTTCGAATTCCAGACATGTTGTAATTAAAGTTACCTGGAAAGTGGGAGTGGCTGAAAGAAAGAAAGAAGCACTACCTTAAGTGTCTTGATTTCCTTCTTCCAGGGTTGAAGGAATAGATTGACGCAGAGAGTTTCAAGCAGTTCGGTGGCTTTGATAAGAGCAGACAGGAGTTTCCTGTAGTCTGTGCTCAGGGCTCTAATACCCTCGCTTACAGCCTGATCGAATGGGAACACTGTGAAAGTCCCTCTAGGTTCTGGTTCCCTCAGCAGATACTTAGCCACCTTCTTCAGTAGCCAGTCATCGCGGCACGGCCGAACTTCTGTACACAGCTTAAGGTAACAGTTCACATAATCCTCATAAACCTCCTGGCGGGAAACCTCCGCCTGTTCTCCTGCTTTGACACCGTCCTTCATGACTGTCACACTGACAAACGCACAGCTAATCTCGGTCAAAGTATAATGAGGAAGTATAGCTGTCAAACAACCTGACGAGGAAGTGAAAGTGAGAGAAGCTCTGCCACCACTCTTCTGTTTTTTCATAGACTATTTACAAATATATGATAGTTTTAACGTTGTTCTTTAACAGCAGATATTTATTCAAAATATAAAGTAAACCTGAGATTAAAAGTAGCACTTACATTAAATAACACAAAATTGTAAAATAAAGTTTAGTTTTATCAACTCTTTTTCAGGTACATCAGGACAAAACTGTACATTTACTCAAGGGGTGAACGTAATTACATTATGCTGTAAAATTACAATGCCATGTAATATTGTTGCAGCGTAATTGTACAGTGCACTGTTTTATTTTTTATATTATATTCATAGAATGTTGTAGAATGTCAGGAATACTGTTATACAAAGAAAAAATACTGAAATAATATATTTCTACAGTAGAAATCCTATGCTGGGATGTTTTCAAACAACATGAAAAGTGTATTTTAAAATACAGTAGTGAGAGAGAAGGTAGTGTTTTATTTTGAAAACCCTCACCCGCATGTATTCATTTTTGTTTCCGGGGTCAATAGCGTGTCTCATAAGCACACTACCAGATCCTAAGCACAGTTCAACGCTACTTTAACAGAAGACAATAACAATGCGGTGGTGTTATTAAGGTAAGTAACCACGTGTCACCATAAAGCTGGCAGTTTTTGTTGAACTTAAACTATTGGGAATGTGTTTGTTTGGGTTGAGTCATGTTCCTCATGTGTGACAGCAGCCACAGTTAGCTATTATCAATAATGCAAATCACATAAACAATGATTCTGGGAAAAACAGATGCCAGTTTTGATAATCGATCAAAAGTAATTTCTCCGGTTAAAGTCCCCTAACGTTACATTAGCTGGCTCCAGCTACTCAGAATTGCTACAGTCATTTTAAAGACTATGTAACTCATTTATTAATAAAAAAAGATTATAGTTAAATCATTAAATTGATGATCAATAATGGAAATAATCCTTATCCCTGCTTTACATAGGCTATGCATATAAGTCTGTGTATGTGTGCCGTTGCTTTGACAGTGTGTAGAAATCCTGCGAGCTCTGCATATTGACTGGTAGGATAAGAATGTAAATATAAGTGGTGTACAAATTTGATTTGAAAGCACAGATCAGTGTTCACTCTGAGTGAGAGCCAAGATACAGCCTGCCTCTTTGTGTGTTCATTGACCACGTCTGTTTGTGGGTTAAGCATGGAGGTGCATTGTTGACCTTGGGAACATATTGTATATCTGTGATCATAAATATTGTCTAACCTAGGTTCACTGATCAGCTTTTTCCAAGCTGTCAGTGAGATTCTGTCAAAACCCTGAAAAAAGCTAGAAAGTGCACCTTGAGTTAAAAATATTTTTGTCACTGTCTGTGAGTTAGTTATGCCAATAAACCCCTTCCCCTTCCCCTTTCCCTTGATCCCAAAACTGTAGTAATGATAACTTTGATGTATTCTCATTCTACGTAGATGAGTTAGTAATTATGTGATAAGAGCAAAGCCATTGTTTTTATCTCAGCATTAATTTACTGTAGCTGGCCCCAGCATTTGTGAGAAACAGTGATTTTAGGCAGATTGTTCTTGTTGTGAGTGTGAGTGTAGAATGCATACTGTGATTACATTTCTCATTTGAGTCTTGTTCTGAATGTCTGTCCTGCTGCAGGCTCTGAGAAGCACAGTCATGAAGAATAGAAGCGTTGGCTGGCTGGACAGTCGGCTCAGACAGAGAGTGGAGCAGGTACAAGTCTCTCTCCTCATCCTCCCAGGGCTGTATAAGTTCATTGGTATTTGTTTAACAAATAAGCTGAAATGGAAGTGTTTGTGCAATCTCACAATTCAGCAAAAGCAGATTAGCAGTTTCTCCTATACTGTATTCCATCACATCTCTCTCACACACACATACACATCTACTCATCAATTTTCAGAGCACACCCTCCACAAATACAAAAGATGGTGCCAATAAAGACAAATGAGTCATTCACCAAGCAAAGTAATAACCGCAATAATAAACTTAATTGTTCTTTTCCCTAACCTTAGCACTTATCTCAAACAGTAACTGAACAGGACACATGGATAACTGTCTTAAATCATGGAACAGTATGGTAACCGTCCTGCCATCAGAGGACATCATGAGAGAGACAAAAGCAATGATGTCCCATAAATGTAACAGCCTGAACATATTGTATATCTGTGAAAAATAACATGGAAACTAGACTAAGAGGACGTCTAGTTTCCATGTTATTTTTCTTGTTAAACTGACATGTGATCAGAGACTTGTTCTGAAATTCTTACATCAGTATCAGTCATCTTGACCCTGTTTCATGTTGAATTCTGTTTTCAGTATCTGGCGTCCAGCAACAATGAATATGTGGACCTTTCAGCCATGGCCCTGGAACTTCAAAAACTGCACAGGCAAGTTCATCACAGCAGTGATTTGGTCTGACTCAAAGCAAAGGTGGTGACTCTGCTTAACTTTTGCTTCAGTCTGTCCTGCATTAACTCTTGTATTCAAGAAATCATCCAACTATTTAAATGTATACAATTCTTTTCTTTTCTTTTAAGCTGTTCAGTTACTCTATCCTCATTGATATTCACGAGGTGAAACACCTCTCAGTATTACACAATAGCGTTCAACACACACCCCAAAATGATCATACAGTTGAATTAACACCTCTCTAAAAGAGTTAAAAAATAAACAAAACATTAGCACCTTCATGAAGGTGGGAGTTTTCACAGGGTTGTTGGATTAGACTGCATGCGTTTCAATTAAACTGCACACTGAGTGTATATTGATATGCATGTATGTAAATTAAAAGTCATGACGTGTTTGGTTTACATTTTATCTTTAGAATGGAGTATGGCAGAAGAAACAAGACAGCTTTTAGGATTCAAGTAGAGAAAGGTAAGAGAGGCAAAAGTAGATTGATGCTTTATTACACTGTGGTAGTAGTTTGGCTTACATGTGTATAAGTATAAATTCACACTGGAGTCCCTTCTAATGGAAGGACAGACAGGACAAGGGTGAAGATGATTGTTTTGACTTTTAGTCATGATAATGGAATTATTGTCATGTGATCACAGCAGAAAAGACAAATATTCTGTAATTCTGAGAAAACAAAAATAATTACACACATGACCTCTCCAGCCTTGTGTGCCAACCAGTCTATTCCAGTTTTCGTGATCCAGCTCTTCTTTTGGAATATGTACTGTGAGAAGCTCTGACTTGTCTTTGCCATCTACCTCTCCTAGTGTATGAATCAATCATGAAGGAGTCTGGGCTGAATGATCTGGAGAGCAAACACTTGGCTAAGAGAGCCAAGCACAGCCACAATGACACCGGGTAAAGGACACTCTCTGCTTACTGCCTGGTTTGGACCAGCAAGATCCAGTCTTTCACCTCAGGGCTCTAACCAGTCCTTCTCTCTGTTGTACTCATAATCTCTTTTTAAATGTACAACTAATGCCATTAAAACCTGTGTGTTCCCAGTGATGGCAGCAGCAGCAACAGCAGCTCAGAGGAGTCCTCTGACAGTGATGACCACGTTCTGGAGAACACTGTAAGAACTTATGTGAAGGTTAAATCTGAGGGTAATGTAAGGAATTATAGTGGAAGTGTGTTGGTCAGAATTTTGATGGGGGAAGCTTATATCACTTCCTTCAACCCACACTGTTGGCTAACTAAACATAATCACATATTTATAATATTTACATGTTTTAATCTGCATCTGGTTCTAGATCTGTGTCAAAATATGATTCTGTCTGTAAATATTAAAACTTCAATCAAGTGTGTGTGAGAATCATGGCCACTGAGTTATGACCATTTAAATGAGTCATGCTCATCCTCGTCCTCATATTTTGCAGGATCGTTCAGAGCAGTGTGCACCTGTCATCCAAAATCGGTTGCATTTGAACAGTGCTTTAGCTCAAGTGTAGCTAACAGTCTAGCTCAGGGTTTTTGGTTAAATGTAGGTTAGTGGTTTCTTCCCCAGCTCCTCCTGTCCACATATTAAGGTGTCCTTGAGCAAGGACTTTTTACAGTGCAATTTTATCTACTGCGAGTGGAGTGACTTTGAGTTAAAGAGGCTGCCAAATGAATGTAATTTAATGTAAACGAGATATAGCAGTTTGGCAAATGGACCACACCTAGTTGAAAACTGCAGAAAGTCCATTCAGAGAGAAATTAGTGGGCCTATACTGACAGATTCATTGTGATCCAAGGAATCTGGCAAAAATGATTTTGCTTCTACGCTTCACAGTTCAGGAGTCAATAAGTGTAATACATGCAGAGCAAATTAACAGCAGCTGAAAATCTTAGTTGAAAATAGTTTTTGTTGACCTTTGTTTGCCCCTGGCAAGGACAGCACACTCAGTGCCAATTTTAAGAGCTTATTAAGTTAATATGCAATTTTTTCTAGTGGTAAAGAGTCTTTTTAAATGACAAAACAATGAAGGAGAGAATTAGTGGTGTGTCTTCCTAGGTATGGGTAACACATGCACAGACTCAAAAAAACACCTGGGAAGAACACTTCAGACTTGTACACCATGGGAAAACCCTGTATCTGAATGTTAGGATGCTCATTGATTTGTCTGCTGTGACTGTTCTCCTTCAGATTTACTAAAGGACCAGTCCAACATTTTGGGACTTTTACTTGTATCCTTGTCAAACCCGCAGTAAGATTAGACCGGTGATTACCTTTACCTCTAGCGATGTGTTTGAAAGGTATATATGTCCCTCTCTTTCTAGTTTTTGCACTTAGGTAGGCTCAACACATCCTGAACCGATCCCTGTACTGGACGCACAGAGATTAAACGGATATCCATCCTGTCATCTGACTCGGGGTCGACAGCTGACAAGCACGTTTTCTAAATGTTGGACTGTTACTTAAAATTATCAGCACAGCCCTTTTTGACAATGAGATCTAACCATTCCTTGCTGCTGCTTTTTGCCATCCACAGCCCACCAACCACATGAACAGCTCTCTTACATCTCTGTACCGAAAGGGACACCCTGATTCTCGCACCTGCTCACCCAGGAGAGATCAGCCTGCTGCCAGCAGTCCTGCCAGCACAGCCAATCCCCCTCCCAGTGCAGGGACGCTGGTTTCCACTGGAGGCTGGTTCATTGATAGAGGCAGAGGCCCCGAGAAGAGCAACATCCTCATCGACCTGTGTGAAGAGGAGCCAACTAATGCAACAACAAATGTATGTACCAGTGGAGGGCATGTCTGTGTACTTAAATACACAATACAGTTAACATCCTGACATTATAACTAAGTAGGTGTTAACTGTGTTGGTGGTATTGCCATCTGTCCTTAGACATGTCACCACTAACTTTGGTCCTGTTTCTTAATTTTGATCATCCTGATTTGCTTATTTAAACATCTGAATATACACAGTTGCAAGTTATTATGTCACAAAGGAAGAAAGCTCAGAATATGGAATACTGAATCACTGCTGTTCTCTCCTGAGTGGTGCCTGTGATGCATAATTGACAGGTCATTAATCAGCCATTTAGAGCTGAGAGAAGGTGACTCTTAACAGAGCAGAAACCTGTACATTTGGCTGGATTTTCTCACCATTAACATTCATCCTCACTTATTCCACCTGAGGAAGAAGGAGGGAGGGTATTTATATTCAGTGGTGCATTTCAGACAGGAGTCAGTATTAAACAAACTGGGCTCGAGAGTCAGATTTAGTGCATGTCTCTAATGTTGGAATTTTGTGACTTGAGTTTTTTCTAATTAGCAGTGATTTGAGAGTGATACTGGATATGTCACCTATACTTGTTTTACTGTTACAGCTGTAGCTTTAGGTGTACGTGTAAACAGCCTGTCGGCATCGTTAAATTAACATATCCCTCTCCCTCTCTCTGCCTCAAATGTGAAATGAGTGAAATATGGAACTTGTTAAGAAATGTATGTGGTTGTTGTGTCGAGTGGATTTCATGCAGGTAATGTAAAGCTGGTGTCATTTGTCAGGTGTACTTACACTCTGCCAGCGTTCAACATGAACAAATGTCCCATCTGGTTGGAAATCAACATGGAGAGGTTCATCTGTTGTATTTGTCATTCAGGATAGTAACCTCTGTTACCTTCACCAATATATGCCATGGTTCCTGTGTTGCAATAGCAACCTCATCTACACAGATTTGCAGTTGTGTAATGTCTTGAGTCCATTTATATAGTTGCTATGGTCTTCTTGATTTAATTTGCACATAATAGAAACTCCCTACATATTAAATATAAAATGTTACTGTCTCTGGCCCTGTCATGAATGGGAGGGGCTCCAGCTGTGGGGGAGGAGTTTTTTCATTGCCCACAAAAACGTGTACCATAATACAACAAACCAAGTGAGGAATGAACACATAGAGGTTAGTGTGGTCACCTGATCAGATGCTCTGACTATAGGCATTTTACATAGACATTTACTTTGTACTGTATGTGTTTAGCTGACGTTGCTCGACTCATGCACTGACTGACTGCCATATATTTTGTCACCAGCAGACAGATGTCTCCATGTTGGAGCCTGAGAAATCTCACAAAAAGTCAAAAAAAAGGGCGAAGACCTCTGAGACTACTGAGTCTCGCATGCTGAATAAGAAAGGTACTACCTTGTCTAGTTTGCCAGTCTAACTATAAAATATAGATTCTTAACCTATTATTGAACACCACAGAAAAGCTTATTGAGCTTGTCAAGCAGTGCCTGTAGGGCTGCAACTAACAATTATTTTCATTATTGATGAATATATTATTTTATTTTAAGTTATTTTCTATATTATGTAATGTTTATTTATTTTGGTTGTTTAATTGATTAATGGCTTAGTCAATTAATTTCCAAAAATGACATATCTATAACAAGTTACCACAGTCCACTGTGATGTTTGTGACATATGTGACCACTATGTTGCATTACAAGTAATTCTCTCTGTGTGAATTACTTCTCAGCTAAATCAAAGTCACCAGAGCTGCAGTATCCCACTCTGAAGTTTGAAGATGTGGGAGGTAATGAAGAGACGTTAACGGTTAGTACCTTTAACCTTGCTACTTTGTTTGTTGCTGTACCAAATTTTCTTCTGTTGTAAAATGGAGATGACTGCTTTTTTTTTTTTTTTATCCAACACAATGGGGCTTTCATTTAGCAGTGTTCAGCATATGTTATATTGTCCGTCTGTAGTTTTCACTTGCTACTATTTGACATTATTGCAGGACGTGTGTAAGCTGCTGATCCACATTCGTCACCCTGAGGTGTACCAGCAGCTGGGAATGGTTCCACCGAGGGGCTTCCTCCTCCATGGACCTCCTGGCTGTGGAAAGACCCTGCTGGCCCAGGCTGTGGCTGGGGTGAGTACTGGACAAAGCCAGCCCATAGAGAAAATAGCCTCCTGTTTTACAACAGATTCAACATTTAGTTTCACACATTTTCTTGTGTACTTGCATTACAAATTACAATACAATTCCAAAAGGGTACAACATAGGACAAAGGGTAAGTGAATATACATATGCATACATACACACCCATACATATCTATTTATCTATCTATATATCTAGAGAGAAAGAGAGATTTTCGTTCTGCTGTTTGGTTCATGTTTATTAAGAGTTTTGTATTCTTGAAACAGTTTTGGCCGTAGCGGTCTCTAAAACTGCTACTTTTCCAGTTAGGTCTGTGTAAGTGGCACGTCAATAAAGGTTGTGTGTATTTTCTGTGCTTGTTAGATAAAGCGATCTGATTGTGTGTTTCAGGAGCTGCAGCTGCCCATGTTGAAGGTGTCTGCTCCAGAGCTGGTGTCTGGAGTGTCCGGGGAGTCTGAACAGAAGCTCAGAGAGCTGTTTGACCTGGCTGTGGTTAGTAGTGCTTTCCTTCTTTTGTACCATTCTAGAGGTCTCATCAAAAGACTAGAGACTGGAGGAGCTATACTGTAGTAGGCAAAGGTAACCAGAGACTCAAGTGATGTTTCTGTGGTACTGCTGACACAGTAAGTGCTATTATTGATATATAATAAATAATGCAGACCGTGTTTTTCTCTCTGAACATCATTGGTTCTTTTCTGCCCTTGTAGAGCTCTGCTCCATGTATCCTGTTCATAGATGAGATAGATGCCATCACCCCTAAGAGAGAGGTGGCCTCTAAAGACATGGAGAGGAGGATTGTAGCCCAGCTGCTAACCTGCATGGATGGTAGGATACCCTGCCTTCAGAGTGTTCAGATGTTCCCCTGCTTACTGGAACAAGCAGACTCTCATTAATAATATTTCAACTTTTGAGTACCAATCAGCAGAAGTCATATTGATGGACCAAATAGAGTACCACTTACTTAAACAGGTGCAAACAGAATGCTATCAAATCAGCACCATGAGTGTATGTCAGGCCAACATCTGCTGCAGATCTTGCCTCCATGCAGACCTGAATTCTCCAATAGAGAAACAGATTAAGGTACCATCATAGCCTCATTGACTGTCAAAGATTTAGGACATAGAAGAAAAACGCCTGATGTAAGCATCCTTTCACTGAATTTCCACAGGTGAAATTATTTTTTTCTGGTGCTTGCCTCCCGACAGACTTGAACAGTCTGACAGTGACAGCTCAGGTACTCGTCATCGGTGCCACCAACAGGCCAGACTCCCTGGACCCCGCCCTCCGCAGAGCCGGACGCTTCGACAGAGAGATCTGCCTGGGTATTCCTGATGAAGCAGCTCGTCTCAGGTCAGCCATACGTGATTATAGAAAAATGAGGTTCCACATTATTGTGCTAAATATAGTCATGATAATCTAGATTATTAATCTAATTTCTAGTTGTGCTTTTGTCCTTTACTTACTGGTTTTGTCAAAGCTCCATATATTCAATTCAGTTTTATTTATATAGCGCCATATCATAACTAAGTTATCTCAGGGCACTTTTTCTCATCATCCATCATATCATCCCTAATTCTCCAGATTTCTTCCCACCTCAGTGTTGATGTGTTCACAGCTGAGTTTCACATCATCAACAGTGAGCTGAGAGGAAAGCTGTAACAAAGCCTGTTTGGTTTCTTCTGCAGTCTGACAGGGCAGCGGCTGCATATTTTATTTATTTAAGATGGTATGACTGTGTCTGTTGCTCTCATTGGATCGCATCCAAATCATGTTTCCAGTAGAGTCTTCCTTCTTTCAAGTAAACACAGGGATATGCGCAAATCTTTGGGATTTAGGCATTTACCAAATGATCACAGTCTCTGACTCTTTAAATACTTAAACAGAATGCTTTGTGCTCTGTCAGGATCTTAAAGACATTGTGTCGAAAGCTGAAGCTGCCGGAGGACTTTGACTACCAGCAGCTGGCCCGGCTCACCCCAGGCTACGTGGGTGCAGACCTCATGGCTCTGTGCCGCGAAGCTGCCATGAGTGCTGTAAACAGGGTTCTGCTGGAAATAAGAGGACAGCCACAGAGCCAAAGCCAGAGCTTTGCTAAAGATCTGTTACCAAGCAGAGTGCAGACTGAAGCTGCTGTGACAGACGGAGAGGTCAGAGAGCAACAGACAACAGACATCAACCCAGTACCTCAGGAAGAGTCAGGACAGTATCACCTGCAGGTATGAGGAGCACCGAAAATACACCTTACAAACTCCACTCAGTATGATACTGTACCTCTGGCAACACCTCTTGCTCAGTCATAACATGAAATGTGTTTTCCAAAAAGATGCCAGCAGTTAATCATTTAACAATGACACAGATGAAACCAGATGAGCATTCCTGAATAAATCAGGAGTGAATTTCCAGGTTGTGCAAAACACCTTACGTTAAGATTAAGGTTAAGGTTTAAGGTTTCCTTAAAATCGGTTGCACAAAACACCCTTAAGTCTTCTCCTTAAAGGTTGGGTAGGCAGTTTTCTTTTGGCGTCATTGGGCAAAAATGCCATATTAACTGTGCAGCATATTGTAATTCAAGTGGTCTGAGAGCAGACCTCTACTTCAGCCCCCCCTCTTGGCTCTGTTTTCAGGCTTCAGAAAATCTAGCCCGTGACGGTAGACTTTAGCCAATCACAGGTTATTTCAGAGAGACGGTGCGTTCATATTGGCTGAGCTACAAGAGCAGATGTGCGTGCAGGTCCCTTCAGATGGTGAAAGCCGGATTCAGTGGCGGAAAATCCTGAAACTTGTGATAAATTTCCAATACCTCCTTTGCCTGCAGTGGTATAAAGTACAAAACAACACGTCCCGGGTCCACACGGAGCTTCAGGCTCATTACGTTCAATGCCATGGTGCTCGTAACGACGAGTGGCAAATAGGCATGATGACAAACAGTGGGGAATAACCTTTGATGGGGGACAGTGGTGTGTGTGTGTGTGGTGTACTAGCCTCTCTTCCCGCTGCTGGACGGCGTTGCAGCTGCCTCTGAAGCTGCGAAGCGCTGGAGGGGCGTCAAAGAAAGCTTTGTCGGCAGTATTTGTTGGCAGTACACGTCAGTAAAGTATAGGTGCACTCTAATTACCTTGACAGTGTTGTTTTATCTCATGTGATTTATAGTCATTTGTATAAAAAGCATGACATTACTGCCAACCATCTTCCAACACAGACTGCAGCGTTTGGATCTTATGAATGTGTTTTCCTACCTGCCAGTCAGCTATTGGTTTCCATTTTCAGTCATTATGGAAATCAGCCTGCAGAACCTCACAACCCACCAGAGTGGGTTTAGTTTGTGAATCTTCTGTCAAGGTCAGTTAGGAAGTACCTGTGGCAGGAGTTTGCAATCATTTAAAGGAATCTGTAAATGTTTGACCGTATAAACAGGGCTTTTAATGAATAACAATGTACCAGTTAAGAAAGATGACATTAAAATCACCCCCCAGAAAGTCATAAAAACATGTGGGTCTTAGATTATAATTGGAATAATTTTAAAAATACTTACTAAATATGTTATAATTATATAATGTGATTAAAGAAAGTCTATTTGCAGTGCAAGCACTGTAGTTTAACCATGTATTGATTTTTTTATTTCTTTGAGGGACTCACATTTTTAAGCAGATCATTTTGTCCCCTTTTATGTCTTTATTTTCTGTTAGTGGAAGCTTATTCTAAGCCGTGCTCATCACAACAGTAACTCATTTCCTCTAAACTGTGGTAAACAGTATCCTCTTGTAGCTGGAAAAACAACTCTTGGATGTGTGCGAATATAAAATATGTGCGAAAATCAGTAATAATTATAGTTTAAAAAATAAAGAGCCTTGCATATAAGTTACACTAATATTCATATGTATAATTGAAGAGTTGGACCTATTGGTCATTTGATCATACATAATAATGTAAGTCTGTTGCCGTGCTGTGTTTCCAAACATTACTGAACTTTTAATCACATCAGAAAACATTAGTAGCATACTGTTAGTACCTGTCAAGTAGTTTGAGAGTGATAGCAGTTTCCAGTTCTGTGTTTTGAATTTGGGTAGTGTGGTTACATTGACTTTTTATTTCCTGCTTCCCTGTGTTATCCTGATGAATTGTGTGCTGTATCCAGCAGGGGGAGCTGTGGCAGCTGCTTCACCTGCTGAAGAACACTGACAAGCTGTCAGAGGAAGAGCTGGCCAGCCTGTCCATCCTCATGTCAGACTTCCAGGCCTCTCTGGCCAGTGTTCAGCCCTCAGCCAAGAGGGAGGGCTTCACCACCGTGCCTGATGTCACCTGGGAGGATGTGGGAGCCCTGGAGGACATCAGAGAGGAGCTCACCATGGCCATACTGGTAAACACCAGGCTTCTTCACATTTCACATCCATGATCCAGACTGAGAAGAAGCTTCATCCTCTGCACTAGGATCATTACTTTTTTTAAATTTAAGGATAAACCCTCTGAGATGAGCCTTCTCCTTTTTATGTCTTTTGTCATTCAGAGGCCCTCTCACCTGCCTTTACAAACTGTAATCATGGGTGTGGAGGGACCCTCTGTTCTGTCCTGTGTTCTCTGTTATTTTGATTTGAAGTCTTTATCTTGTTAACTGTGAGTCAATCACCCTGTACTTGGTATGACCCATCCTCTGTCACATATGAGACTCAGAGGATCCCCCGCTGGGAGCACTGAGTCCTGCAGGGGCAAAGGATGTGGGAGAGAGCGCTCTCCTGTGTGGCCACGTTATTCAGAATCAGTAACAGGCTTTTATTTGGTGAACCGTGTTAGTGTAGTGTAGTCCCTTTAATATATAAGAGATTCATTCTCAAGAAACGTTAGATGTGCCACTCAAACTGGGAGCTGGTTGGTTCTCCATCTATTATTGGATTCAAATCACTGTGACATTATCTACAGCTACAAGATGAACAGACTGGGTTCTTTGGCCCTGCTGTGATCTGGCCCACATCTGACCTGGTTTGCTGTCACTGTGCTAGTTGTTAGTGTACGACAGAATAACACAGCTGTGTGTGTGTGTGTGTGTTTTGCAGGCTCCAGTGCGTTCTCCAGAGCAGTTCAGAGCTCTGGGGCTCAGTGCTCCATCGGGTGTGCTGCTGGCTGGACCTCCAGGATGTGGAAAAACACTGCTGGCCAAGGTTCCCCACCACACCAACACAATCATACCTAATAGTTTGCTGAGTAACACAGCACTGTCATCTATTTGTACAAATTATTTGTAATCAAAATAGATCCTAAATTATCAGTTTAGTCTGATTTCTTTCTTTAGAGTATATTCTTTTTACTTCACAGAGCTGAGGCCTGTATATATCAAGCGTCTCAGAGTCTGTCCTAGGACGTTTTGGGAAATACGCTTTTTTGCTCTCTTTCTGAGAGTGAAATAAGTGATCTGTGTATTAAGTACAGATCTGGAGTCAGGACATGGTTAGCCTAGCTTAGCATAAAGACTGGAAGCAGGGGGAAACGGCTAGCCTGGCTCTGTCCAAAGTTTGAAAACACCTTTTAAAGCTAACTGATTAACGTGATGTGTCATGTATGTTTAATCTGTACACAAACAGAAATGTAAAAATGACAAAAATAAAGTGGGGGAGTTACACGTTGGAACTATTTCTTCTAGTCTTGTCGCCACAGTGAGGTTGCACAATTTGGTACCATCGTGCCTGTATCTGGTAACCTGCTGGAGATGCTGCACTAAATTGCTGGGCAGATGGAACTGTTCTTCGTGAGGGAAAATTGTTGCATGTTTGTCCTGTCAGTGTCTATTTTAGAACAGCTCTGCACACTCTCACTCCTGGAGGAGACTGAACCTTATCCAGGATAAGAAATTAGCTAACATGTTTTTCTTCCTCTGCCTAAAATCAGAGCCAACTAGGTGAAAATGTGGGGCCTGATTTTTTTTTTCCTTAGACGTTTGATAAATATTGGCCTAGATGTCACCTGACTGTCTCTACAAAGAGAGACCGAAGCTGGTCATTGTCTCACTGTGTGTTACTGTGTTGTCCCCTGACAGGCAGTGGCCAATGAGTCAGGCCTCAACTTCATCTCTGTCAAGGGTCCAGAGCTGCTCAACATGGTGAGTCACTGAGCTGCAGAAACATGTTGATGTAATAGAGGCTGCCTATGCGTTGTTGTGGAGTTGGACCATAGGACAGCCAACAGACACTCACTTATTACCCTTTAACCACATCTCTGAGAGGCTCCTTCAGTTTGTAGCTCAGCTTGTAGCTGGTGTTTCTGTATATCTTAATGATTTGTTCAGCCTGTTCTTATGATGGTCTCCTCCCTGTTTGTCTCATTCTCTTCACACCCTTGCACTAGATATTGTAAAAGCTCTTGGAGCAGTAAGTCATCCCTGTTGTCCTTATTCACCACGCCATGAGTCAGAGAGGGCTGATGTTAGAATTAGCTGGTTGCACTAACAGATGCATCTCTGTGTTTGCAGTATGTGGGAGAAAGTGAGCGGGCTGTCAGACAGGTCTTCCAGAGGGGACGCAACTCGGCTCCTTGTGTCATCTTCTTTGATGAGATCGATGCACTGTGTCCTCGCCGCTCAGGCCATGAGGTGAGAGGGAAGGACTTCTTGACTTAGAAAGGAATCCAGGAGCATCATATTCAAGACATCAGATTGTACGATGCAACACACCAGCCGCATCGTAGAGTGTTCTGTCAGTTGACGCCAGTAGCACACTCTAGATGCATCATAAAGACAGGGATTCAATTCAGTTTTATTTATATAGCGCCATATCATAACAAAGTTATCTCAGGGCACTTTTTCGTATAGAGCAGGTCTAGACCGACTCTATATATTTACAGAGACCCAACAGTTCCCACCATGAGCAAGCACTAGGCGACAGTGGCAAGGAAAACTCCCTTTTAACAGGTAGAAACCTCGAGCAGAACCAGGCTCTGGGTGGGCTCGACCGATGATGTGCGGATCCAGGGAGCAATTGAGATAAAATTCCTGTTGATGCACATCCATCTTGGGAAATAGGAAAGTGCCGTGTTCCAAACATTTCTGGTGTGAAGGCATAAAAAACAATCTGCTCGGGTGTTTTGATGTGAGTCATGCGCCGCCAGTGTGTTGCCCTTAACAATCAATCACAATACATAAGCGTACAATAAATGCTCTTGGAAGAAATGTTGAATATGTGTTTATGTAGGTGTTGGTCATGTCAACATTTCCATCAAAACCTACAAATGTCATCAGTTCTTCAGTGCTCATCTCGTGTTTCATCACCTTTATTATTCTCTTTTGTTCTAAAACAAAAGAGTGGAGTCTTCCAACACTACAGCACATATTTACTGTCTATTGAATGGGCATTTTTTGTAGGGGTGTAAATCACTGCATAACTTTGACAAGTTGGGAGATTATTCTGGTTTTTTTTTTTTTCATTTGTTCGAGTCAATTTTCAGAATTTGCCAAAACAGTATATATATTACATAAACCCCTGTATCAATGTGAAACTATTCGTATACTCCTACAACATGTACAAGCTACAGCAGAATAATGTTTATACATTATTCTAAAAAATGAGACCAAAAGTCATATTTTTAGTATTTCAACAAGTGCCCTGAGATAACTTTGTTATGATATGGTGCTATATAAATAAAACTGAATTGAAATTGAATTGAACAAGTATCAAAACTGCAGAGTTGAGACTGTTGCCATGTCAAACTAGAAGGCTGCTTTTAAACAGACCAAAAGATTGAATATCTTCTAAATGTAAAACCTGTGTTCCGACTCATTGGTTTCTACATGTGATCTACTGTATAATTTCTGTTGAGTGACCTGGTGACCTGCTGTGTATGAAGAGTGTTTGTGTGTGTTCAGTCAGGAGCCAGTGTGCGGGTGGTCAATCAGCTGCTCACGGAGATGGACGGCTTAGAGACTCGACGACAGGTCTTCATCATGGCTGCAACCAACAGACCAGGTACAGATCCAGCTTCAGTCAGGCCTGAACCCCTCAGGGTAACTAGAGACATGCTGAAGCCTTAACCAAGCTGAGATGGTTCCAGCTTCTTGCTTTGTCAGCTCCAAGAATTATATTTTGAACAGTGGTGCACTTAAGTACAGTTTTGATGTACTTTATTTAAGTTTTTACATTTTATGCTACTTTATACTTTTATCCACTACATTTCACAGGGAAATATTGTACTTTTTACTGTGCTACATGTATCTACATTTTATATTACGCTTATAAAGTACAATACATTGTTAAAGGTTAAACCACTGGTTCCAAATCTTTTTGGCTTGTGACTAGTTGGTCCCCCTATAATGGTCAAGACCTAAAGAGGTCAAAGAGAAAAGTCCAAAAGACAACACTTTCTATGAAGCCCAATAATTATAATGCTTTGACTGACTTATAAGGTCAAGTATTGTTACGGCCACAACCAGGAAACAAACATTTGGCTCAACCTTGTGACCAGCAACATATACAGAGGACACCATACCCGAGGATTAGTTCGTTAACAAAAAGGATGTTATTTATAAAACAAATAGTACTGCACATTAACCAAGCTATGGGAGTCTGAAGGCCTGGCCAAACATAACATGGATGGGGGAAGTCTGGGCCAGCCACATAGTGGGCCGTCGGACCCAGAGCTTGCCCCCCTAACCTACCAAAACAGCACGTAAACTGAACTAACAAACAATGCCGCGAAAACTGGACTACCAGACCTCCATCCTCAAAAGAAAAAAACACAAAATAAGGAACTAAAGAAACAGAACACTGAAATGGTCAGAAGGCTGCTTCGTCTGGGAGAGAGCCATCCTCCTCCCCCAGCCTCCATTAAATGGGCAGGGCCACCAACTAATTCCCCGATCAGGAGCACCTGAGAAAGAGAGAGAGAAGGAGGGAGAAGAACACAAGAAGGAGGGAGCGCGTAACTCTCTGACATTGTTTTTGCAAGGATCATAGTGTATTATAAATGTCATAGTTGTAATACATAATCATAATGCATTCTAATCACTGTTATAATGCATAAATGCATTATAAGTGTTTATAATTCATTATAGACATGGGCTTCATAGAAAGTGTTACCCATCTTTTTCTTCTTTCCCCTCCCATTATTAATCTCACAACTCAGATTTATGTTGTGACTCTTTGGCTCCACCTCGACCAACAATAAAAAGCTGCTTACACATTGATGTATCAGTAGAAACAATTTCATTTTTATATTTTATGTTTTTTATGATGATCAGTCATATGGTACATGTTTCTGTGGAGTAACTTTTGATATTGAGTACATTTTTGTGAAAATACATAAAAAGTATTTTTACGTTGTTGTATTGGTACTTTTAATGAAGTATAGGGTCTAAATACTTCTTCCACCACTATTTTTCAACCTGTAACAAGGATTTTAAACTAAATTCATTATTTGTTGTTCTTCTAAACACTTGTCTCTTACCAGATATCATCGACCCTGCCATACTGAGGCCAGGTCGTCTAGATAAAACCTTGTATGTGGGTCTGCCACCTCCAGTAGACCGCCATGTCATCCTACTCACCATTACTAAGGTACATTTTACCCAGAGATAGATGGATGAAAGTAAAATTACCCATGATGTAATCTTATATAGCTGGATATTCTTTTTTTATCTGGAAAAGCAGTACAGGTATACATGAAATGCAGCTTAGCAGGTTATTCCCATCACTTTCCGGTTTGTTACCATTTTGAGCCAAGGGATTAAAAAAAAGAAACAAATATACATATACATTAATGTACAGTGTACATTAATACCTACTTACACACATACACACACGTACATATGTGCATGTATGTAAAAAAAAAAAAAAAAAAAGGGATGAGTGGGCAAAAGAGAGGGACGGGGAGGAGAAAAAGAGGGGGGTGGTCACATACATGTTAATTATGCCTCCAATGCTTTTTTTTTTTTTTTTTACCTTATCTTATGTAAGAAATAAGGGACCAGATAATAACACTAGAGTAGCTAAGGAACCAATAGGAATTCATGTAATACTATTGGATTCCTTCAAATCTGATCTAAATGGTGATACATATTCAATCCAAGATTCCCAGCAGTTTACAAACTGGTCTTACTTGTGTTTTAAAGCAAACTTTAATTTCTCCATCCATTAATCACATTAAACAAATCCTCAAGCATGGGGATTTCTTTTTTCAGCCATTGTCTTGTAAGTGATTTCTTACTTTCAATTAACAACATATTAAACATATATTTATATTCAAAACCGTTAATAGTATCCGGTCTTACTTTCAGTACTTCTTCCATAACCTACTTGATTTCATTCCAATATTGTAGAAACAATAGACAATCCCAGAACACATGATATTGATTTGCCTTTCGTGGTCCACAGGATCTCCAACATGAAGTGTCCTGCCAGTGTTTTAAAGAACCTTATTATATTCTTCCACCTCAATTCTAGCCAGGATAACGCAGATGTAGTTTCCCATTGTTGTCTATTCAGTGTTTCCCATTCCTCCAATTGTAATGTAAAATGTACTTCCTTTTCCCTTTCAACTTTCCCTTTCAAGATGTTGTATTTTCCCTTTTAACTTTTGTAATCCATTGGACAACTTTGAGATATTTCTATGACCTGGATCTGATATATACCCTAGTAAAGTCCTCCTTTTTACTGTTTCCTCAATGTAATGTCTTAGAACCTAAAAAAAGTCCTGCTGTGTTAACAGTTTTTAGTGTTCCTCCAGTCAAGAAATTGTCATATTTTACCAGACCATTTTCAGCCCTTTTTTTAATCTATCATCCATCTTATTGGGCATGAAATCTGAGTCACACACTGGCCATCAGTTTATAAGGTTCTTTGAACCAGTTTTCTTTAACCACATTAAATCAGGTCTTTAGTGATATGGATCAGCTGCCTTTTTTGTGTGTTCTGTAATCATCTTCAATGTCTTTATGAGACACTCGACCAGAAAAGGTCTTTTGAATGACATTCAAAATGTCCAACCACAAACTGTTGCTTTGGCACGTCATGCAGTGGTCAATTGTGAAACAGTGCTACCAGAAAAACAACTCTAAAATCCAACAGACCTGTGCTAGGCTAACCACATCTCAGACCATCTTTGAATGCACAGAGATGAAATAGCTGTTAATCTTCTCAAGTGACTCAAGATTCATATGTTGTAGGGGGGGACCAAACCTCAGCTGGAGCAGGATGTCTGTCTTGAAGAGATCGCCTTTGACGAGCGCTGTGATTGCTTCACGTAAGTCCCAGCTGAAAACACCAGCTGAAGTTCTCAAGTTGCAATGTTAGTTTTCTTGCTTTCTATGATACTGACTAAATGTAGAAGCACTGATCCATAAATCTGATGAACAGAATGAAATCTGATCCAGATTGAATCAAAGTGTGTGTGTGTGTGTGTGTGTGTGTGTGTGTGTGTGTGTGTGTGTGCGTTTTATACAGTGGAGCTGACCTGACTGCGTTAGTAAGGGAAGCATCTATTAATGCTCTGAGGGCCTACCTGAAGTCCCAGTGTGCCCCAGCTTCTTCTGGTAACTCCTACCTCTGCATACATGCATAGTATTTAGTATTTAAAGAACTGTAATACCTTATGGGACTGGAAGTAGTGATTGGAAAGATTGTCATGGTTTCACTTTACTGAGTTATACCAGAACCGGCATGGTGGGGATTGGGTTGATCAATTTGGTATCCTGGCACCTTCCATTAAACCTAGTGCCAGAAATGTTCACCTTCAACTCTTATCATGTTAATAAAGTAGTACAATCCTGTTTTTAGTAAATTAGGATCAGGGCAGTAGTCAAGACCACTTAAGTTGAAAGCAGTTTCAAGATCCAGTCAAGGCAAAGTCCACATTAGGGTTGAGTTGTTGAAAACAACAAAACGGCGCCCATCCAGTTTTCTTCATCTAATTGTCTTCCTTTTATTCATAGTGAACCGAGTCAATCAATCAGGACAGTCCTTTGGATTAAGAAAAGTTTGAAAAGTAGTGGAACTATTGAGAAAAAATATAATATCAGAAACAAAATATTCCTGCACAATGTTACAAGCTGAAAGCTGAAAGTCTGTTATCTAGCTGCATAGCTGTATGCTAAAATGAGGAAGGTTTGGTTGTTACATGAACAAAGACGCACATTTAGCTTATTTGCACTGACTTTTAGAGAAGACTGTGTGTTTCCTCCCTAGGCTATCAGGCTAACAGAATGACAAGAAATGCTGTGCAGTAGAAAAGGGGAAAAACACGATTTACAGTTGTACAGGCACTTGAATGCTAACATGAGTGGAAATAGCAAGTTGGTAAATGGTTGCAAAAACCAAACTCATGCTGAGTTGATTGACCTAAATGTGTGTTCATTGTTACACACAGGTCACACATACTCCTCTGGCTCTGTCACTGACATCAGAGTGAACAAACAGAACTTTGATGATGCCTTCAAGAAAGTTCGTCCATCTGTGTCCAAAAAGGTAAGAAAGTGTGAACAGAACAGTAATTGCTGTGTGACATGTAAAACCTAAATGGAAGGAAAATATGAAATATCAACAGCGTATCCTGTAAGAGATCAACAGAATTGTTTGTGTTTGTTTTGTTTAGGTGTAATTTGTTTCAGTTTACAAATGACAGTTCAGACTCAACTGTTGTTTTTTTTTTCACTTCATTTTTATGATTTAATTTATTCATATTTGAATCACTAAACAAATTGGAGATGTGAGCAGTAACTCAGAGGACTAAAACTATGCTTTTATCCAAGGCGACTTACAATAAGTGCATTTCAACCATGTGGATACAAACCAGAAATTGCAAGAATCATGCAGGTACATCAACTTCTTCAAATATGCTGAACTGCTTCAAGTGCTGCAAGAGGGAATAAGAGAAAGAGTTTGGGGTTTTTATGGGCCACGGTACAGTCTGAACAGATGAGTTTCATCTCGATTCTCCTCTAAGACCTCAGTATTGTGAAACTATTTATTTATTGAAGAGTTGTGTGGTTATTTTGTTGTACAGAAACACCTCACAGTTTAATGCAGTGGTTCATGATGCGTCCATTACTCCGGCAGCGTTCCACATGCTGCAGATAATTACAGATTTTGTTTGTCACCACAGACAGCTCTGTGCTACACTGTCTATCAAATCACTGTCCCATAACCTCCCTGCTATCAAGTAGCCAGGAGAACCAGTCTGACTTGTCCCACACTAAACACTGCAACATTAAACTATAGGCTGCTGTACTTGGAATTCCTTCAAACTGTCCAAAAATAATCATTTAAGAGTTACAGAAATTTAAACACCAGCAACAAATATGAGTGTGGACTGTTTATAGATAGACTGTGTCAGATAGAGACCTAAACATGCAGTGACTGTGCCACTGTGTATTCCCTGTGCAGGACCAGAGGATGTACGAGCAGCTCAGAGAGTCCCTCAGCAGATAAGTGCAAGGCCAGAACCAGAGACATCACCAGCAACCAACAGTTCAACTTTTACACTGACTTATTAATGAATAATTTTATGTATGTATACACGTTTTATTATGGTTAAATCATAATACTGATTTCTGCTTTTTTAATAAAAAGTGTGTGAAGAAACCAAAGACAAACACATCTGACATGTACTCTGATAAATGTTTTAGTTCTTATCAAACTTACAGATCAAACTTCATCCAGTTCAGCTACTGCAGAGCACAATGTCAGCTACTGCAGAGCACAATGATCTGTCTCAAGGAAGAAGTGACGTCCCAGCAAGTAGTCCCAGTGAATCAATGGCCCACTTCATGGCCAAGCACTCCTTCTCCACTGTGGAGTACCTCGTCTCCCTGTCCAGGAGCTTGCGGCTCAGGAACAGCAGTGGACGCCTCTCCCCCTCTGTCTCCTGCAGAAGCACTGCTCCCATGCCGACGCCAGAGGCATCTGTCTGCAGTGTGAATAGTCGAGAGAAATCAGGACTGTGGAGAACAGACTCACTTGTTATGGCACTCTTAAGATCCTTGAAGGCTCTGTCACACTCTTCATTCCACCTCACTTTGTTTGGGGCTGAGTTCTTGGTGAGGTCAGTGAGGATGGCTGCTCTCTCAGAAAAGTGGTGGATAAACCTGCTGTGCCACCCCACCAGCCCTATAAAGGCAGCCTCTTCTTGGTGGTGGGCACAGGATACGAATGGATAGCATCCACCTCGAGGTTTGACCACCCCCTGTCCGACGACATGGCCCAGGTAGCCCACCTGCTTCGGTGCGAAAGCACACTTCCGTGAATTGATGGTAAGCCCAGCTGTCTTGATCAGGTGGACGACCCGTTGAAGGTGAACAACATGTTCCCCCTAGGTCTGGGTAAAGATGACAACATCATCCAAGTAGGCGGCTGCAAACTATTCAATTCAGTTTTATTTATATAGCGCCATATCATAACAAAGTTATCTCAGGGCACTTTTTCGAGTAGAGCAAGTCTAGACCGACTCTTTATATTTACAGAGACCCAACAGTCCCCACCATGAGCAAGTACTATGCGACAGTGGCAAGGAAAAACTCCCTTTTAACAGGCAGAAACTTCGAGCAGAACCAGGCTCTAGGTGGGCGGTCATCTGCCTCGACCGGTTGGGTTGAAGGGGGACGGGGGGAGCAGGAGGAAAGAGAACATACAGCAGCACAATACAGTTCTACACAGGGATGTAACGCAATGGTTGCGGTAATGGTATGGATGTTAACACCAACAGAAACAACACTAAGAGCAACATTAAGCAGCAACACTAATAATAATAATAGCAACAGCAACTGCAGCAGCGGGTGCAGAGGAGGAGCACGGGGGCAGCAGGTGCAACCACAGATCCAGACTCTACAGCTCCGGAGGCAGAAACACCTGCAGAAAGCAACAGAAGGAGAGAGAAAGGGGGAGAGAAAGCACACAACTACGGAAGAAGTTGAATTAGTAACAAGCATTGATGGGATATGAGGGCGTACAGATGGAGAGGAAGAGGAGGAGAGAGGAGCTCAGTGCATCATAGGAAGTCTCCCGGCAGTCTAGGCCTATAGCAGCATAACTAAGGGGTGGCTCAGGGCTCACCTGAGTCAGCCCTACTATAAGCTTTTATCAAAGAGGAAAGTCTTAAGCCTACTCTTAAATGTGAGGAGGTTGTCCGCCTCCCGTACACAAACTGGGATCTGGTTCCACAGGAGAGGAGCTTGATAGCTGAAGGCTCTGGCTCCCATTCTACTTTTAGAGACTCTAGGAACCACAAGGAACCCTGCATTCTGGGAGCGCAGTGCTCTAGTGGGGTAATAGAGCTCTGAGCTCTTTAAGATATGATGGTGCC
>VMKM01002134.1:0-87047 GCA_008360985.2 Macquaria ambigua | reverse complement strand
GCACTAAGATCTAGTAAGACAAGTACAGAGACAAGTCCTTTGTCAGATGCAATTAGAAGGTCATTTGTAACTTTCACTAGTGCTGTCTCTGTGCTATGATGCACTCCTGACTGAAAATCCTCAAACAGCTTATTGTTGTGTAGAAAGTCACACAACTGATTGGCAACTGCTTTCTCAAGGATCTTAAAGAGAAAAGGAGGGTTAGATATAGGTCTATAATTAGACAAAACCGCTGGATCAAGAGTGGGCTTTTTAAGAAGAGGTTTAATTACAGCTACTTTAAAGGACTGTGGCACATAGCCTTTTAATAAGGACAGATTGATCATATCTAGTAAAGAAGTGCTAACTAAGGGTAAAATTTCTTTATTTTTCTTCCTTTTGCTTCTCAGTTTGAGTGTGTGTGGAGTCAGATGCCTGTGAATGAGCAGAAGAAGCTGCAGTACAGAGAGTTTCTGTGGCACTTTGGTGCTTTGGGAAGGACCCCTCACAAGGAAGCAGGGGGTCCCTCCAACAACGTCCCATCACCTTCCCTTGAGCTTGGAGAAACAGTCTCAGCAACAAGATCTTGTTGCCCAGGGCCTGCAGGTGCCATTCTGCAACGCACTAAGGTACAGCACATCACAGGACAGACCTGAATGCTGCAGAATCTGTGATGCATGAAGACACCAGCTGCTTCGCAAAGCCAGACAAGCTCAGTTTGTTGCTACGAGAAGTATGGAAACTATGGAATACTCGTGCCTCAAACACAGAAAAAGATTTGTAGCAAAAGCACAAATTATAGTTTGTAGAGAAATTATCAAACAACAACAAAAACTTCTGTGATCAAGACTCTCTCACTCAGTGTTACTTGTTCGATCCCTATCAAATGTTACAGTGTGTTACAGTGGGGCACATTTTCAGTCAGCTAATAAAGCACACAGAGCAGGAAATGTAAGAGAAAATGAGTGAAACTGAATGAGAGAGGTTATTATTGTGCGCTCATGAGGATAATAGCAAACACAAATAAATGTATTGAGCACAGAATAGATCATTGTTAGCTCAAATGGAATTATTCTTTGCATGATATCAATTTTTCTACAAAATATAATTTATGTGTTTGCAAAAAATCTTTATCTGTGCTCAGAGTGTCCCACTGCACACTCAGAGGCAAGATCCAGCAAATGTGTAGCCTTTGTCTCACCTGTATGCATAGGTCCATGTGATGTAAATGTTGTTATGTGCCTGTGTCTGTGAGGACTGTACATGGCAAAAAAACAGCAAACAGAACCCCATGCATGTCCTCTGTCCATGTAAGGTGAATGAAGGGTTTGTGTTTAGGGAAATGTCGGACAGGTTTGCAGCCTGCTTGATGTTAAGCAGATGCCTGTTCAGTCTTGCCAGACTGCAAGAAGCAATTTCAAATTCTTGGCTGATGTGTTGAGGCTGTAGGCACAGCTTTAGCCACATTTTCAGCTCAGTAACAAGCTGATAAAGACTGCCGTGATCAATATATGTAAGTGATGTACTGTTGTGATGTGATTTCAAACCAGAGTTTTCATCTTTGTGATTCCAAAACTCATCTTGTCCAGAATGTTCTCCAATAAGGTGTAACTTCGGCGACACTACAGAAGTGAAATGATCTAACTTATTGTTTGTCTTTTTCAAACATGAAGTGAAACTGTATTGGAAGCAAGTGAAATTATGTCATTAATCGTATGAATTTGATCAAAAGTGAGAGGAGTGAATAATATTCACCTGGCTCATCAGACTGAATGAGAATACCCTCCAGAGTTACTCTGTGTCTACACAGAGCCGAGTGTGAGCAGCACGTCAGCAGAGCAGCAGCTTCAGTCCTTCGTCAGTGTTGGGCGTAGGTCACCTGCATTTTGGCAGTGCTCAGAGCATAACACAACATCAAAGTACATGTGTAAAATGGAAGAAAATAGACATGAAGCGTAAAAATAATACTCAGAAATGTGTGCTTTCTACAGCCTGTGTAGACAGCTGGATTGATTAAAACTGTATCTGTTCCGTCAGACACACGTGAGACTAACTCAAAGTGACACTTTTCTTCAGTGTAGTTGTGCAGCCCCTCTCCTGACCTCCCCTCATTCCTCTCCCAGTCTGTCCCCCAGTGCACCTCCAGGCGTCCTGCCTCAGTGGGGAGGCCGGGAACAGGAAGCCCGCTGGGCAGCGTGGAGAGAAGGCTGCGTGGGGCGGTGCAGCGCTGCTGGAAGGAGATCCAGAGGAACTGTACTGAGGAAGATCCACAACAAGAGGGACACATCAGCACTACCTCCTTCCTGGGTTAGCAGCAAACCACAGACAATCATATAGCTATTCCTTCTAGCTGCTATGCTAATGCTAATGACTGGCTGTGTGTTACAGAGATCCTCCAGTCTCTCAGCATCGGTCTGACTCGGGAGCAGTTTGAACATCTGGCTGTAAAGTTTGACTTCACGAATAATGGCTGTGTTTCATATCACAACTTCCTTTGTCACTTCCTCCTGAACCTAAAGCCAGCAGAGGCCAAGAGGGCATTTGATCGACGTAAACTCCCTCTTCCTATTACACCGGTAAAAAATTATTTGTTATTCTGCTATTCAATGTCTGCATGAAATAAGCTCTTCGGAGACAATAAATGTGCCCCAAATCCATCTCATATTCTTGAACAGACTTCATGTTTAGCTATGACTTTGGAAAAAAAATATTATTTGAAATTGGAAAATGTCTGTTTTTTATTCTGCTAGATACAGATCAGTTTTGTCAACCACATGTCCTGTGTACATTTATTTTATGAATGCACCCCCTGTCTGTGCATATACCAGAGAGTCTACACAGACAACCTCTTGAAATAAATTCATTTTAATCTCATAGGCCCTTTTCATGGAAGACATTTTGACATGTGACAGTAGAAAAAGCACAGGTGTGAATAATAAAACGAATTATGGCTGAATTCCATTTCCATTTTTCCAGGCTCCTGGTATTGTGCATGCTGGCTCACTGTCACACTGTCATGACTTACTGGGACACTTGAAAAGAACAGAGCCATGGTTGATGTTATTAGTTACACCTGTGCTTTTCCTGCTGTGACAAGTCCAAATGTGTGCTGGGGAAAAGGCAGTAGTTGTCATTGGAGGTCCGCGGTGACACTGATGAACAGCTGTGGCACAACACAAAAACAGCCACCACCCACATAAGCTTTCTAGCCAATATCCCCTTATCTACAAGCTAATTAGCTAGTCAGCTACAGCACACTGAACAGCTTAAAAACCGCAAAAGTCCCCATTGGTTACTTTAGATGCTAAATGCTGTGTTTTTTATTCTTCAATATCACTGCCATCAAAATGCTGTCTGTTCTTAGCTGGTCAGCTGCAGTCACCAATGCAATTTTCTTTACGCTGTGTTAGGGTCAAACAAATGTGTACAAAGGCCCACCTACTTGGGTTAGGAGGCTATTTAGTCTTTCAGTAATAAATAAGGTGCAACTTTTAAATATGGCACTAATGGCTTTATCTATGGTTACTTATTTACTAATGCTTTATAGACAAAATCTTTGTTTGCATTCAAACACACACATTTGGCACAAAGTCCGTATAGGAGCTGGTTTTGTAAAACCCAAACATTCTCTCTGTGTTTTCAGCAGCCTCTCAGCTCACTGCAGGCCCAGGGACCATAACCAGTATACTGTACATGTTGATCCAGCCTACAGTAAAACACAGAGCACGTTATAATAAGGACCATGTCCCAAAGACAGTGCCTGCCCTGATGCACATGAAAGTTTCAGAATTGCCACCTGCAAATGTGTGTGCGTTTTGACCAACAACACATTGATAACCCAGTCGGTTAACAGCAACATATGTTATATGCCTTTTTACTATTTTTCGGTTGCCATGACACAAACTCTCCTTTGGCTTGAGCTGCTGTTTATTGTTAAGGTCCCTCCATTGGCTTCTTTTGTCCTCAAAGCATCTGGACCAAAATTCATATTTATACACACACATTCATAACAGCAGAATGGATATGTATTACCCTTAAAGGTTGGGTAGGTTGGTAGGTTTTGGCATTGTCATTGGGCAAAAATGCCATATTAACCGTGCAGCATATTGTAATTCAAGTGGTCTGAGAGCAGACCTCTACTGCAGCTGCCTCTGAAGCCTGGGGTGCTCTGCTCTGCGGCCGTGAAGCGCTGGAGGGGCGTCTTTGAGAAAACAGGTCGCGGTGGGAGGGGCCGCGGTCTCTGTGAGGCTCACGCCGTGGAGAGCAAGCCCTACAAGGGATACGGTTTCGCAGGGGAACCGACTCCTGCTGCCGGTCGAAGTTGTGGGTTTGGTGGGAGGGGCTTAGCGGAGTGATACGAGGCAGCAGAGAGAGAGGCGGAAGGTTTTGCCTAGGTTGCACAGATTTTTCCTACCCCAGCTTTAATGACTCACTAACAATAACTGCAGACTTAGTAAACCATTCACTAACCATTAACAAACCATTGGTTACAACAGTACCTGTATATAGGCTGACTTATTATGAAGTGGTACCAAACAAAATATTAAAACTAAATTTGACACTAAATCATTTTGACATTTTGGATTTTAAAATGGCCAGTAGAAGAGATTTTCTAATTATTGTTTTTTTTTTCACGAGTAATCAAATGAATTAGTATGCATGTCAGCATTTGAAAATATACTTTTCCCTCATGTATCCATGTGTACACAGTCATCACAGTTGGAGTTTAGTGTGAAATTGGGACACAGGGTATGTACTTTCAGCTACACATACCCATGCTGAGCAGCACATTAGCACATCTCAAATTAACTTTGTAGTTCCTCTCCTTTCCTCTGTTTAAGGTCTGATCTATTGTAGTTTTATTGGCTGCAACTTTAAATTGGGTTACAGTAAAGTGTGTTTGTGTGGGGGGGCTCTGGAATGTGAGGGGGTGGTGATGGGCGACGGGTTGCCAGATTGTGTAATCTCAGCAGGGACCTCCCACCCTCAGGCTCTCGACTATCGCCTCCCATGACAAGCAAATTGGGCAAGTTGGGCGATTTGCAGTGCTTTTCTGGCATGGGGAGGTGTATATGAAGCTTTGAACAATGACACACGGGTGGGCATGCTCTAAAAGCACCCCCACTGAGCGACTAAGCCGAGCCCCAAGCTTCAACGGAGCGTGTGGGTGAGGGCCTAATCTGGCAACCCACGAGCTGCAACCTTCCAAACCAACTTTGGAATCACAAAGACCTGCATTGTCTCAACCGAACTCACCATCTGTGTAAAATTGCAGAGACCCCCTGCATCTTATGTGAGGCGATGGTGTGTCCGTACACAAAACCTCTCTATCTAATCACAGAACAAAAAGCACACACTCTCTCAGCGTGTGAAGAAGTGAAATATTAATGATAATGTGGGGGCTCTCACCTTTATTTGTTGTTTTTCTGTTGTCTTCCTGTTCGGGCCTTGTACTCTGATGGGATCCTGCATGGTCTGGTCCGGTTCAGACGAGCCAGGGTATTCTGGGCAAAGACTGCGTGGAGGTCATTCTACGGATCTATGATGTGGTTCGCTCCTCCTGGACCTCCATCAGACGCCGCTTCCTGTCGTGTGACCGCACCCGCACAGGAATAGTCTCCGTGCAGGACTTCAGGAAGGTGAGGTCTGCTACAACACACCACCCTGCAGACCTCCACCTGCTCTGCTGCCTCTGAGCGATGTTAACCACTCAAAGATAAACGGGCTCTTTATGAATTGATGCCACACTTGTGTCTCTTCTATCAAAATGTCAGAAGGAGAATGATGGAGGGTGACTGGAAATCCTTGCCGTGCATTGCAAGCTTGCAGAGCCCGCACACACACACACACACACACACACACACACACACACACACACACACACACACACACACACACACACACACACACACATACCTGTTCACTAGACAGCCAATCAGTAATTTTAATTGTTCATTTAATCTGAAGGTTGAAACAGGCCCGTGCTGACATGTTGGCCCAGGAGAACAGAAGCTGACACTTCTGTTTGATTGTCATTTATCTGCTGTACAGTTTACTGAGACAACGCTCCCTGAGCTAATCGATAGAAACAATTAGCAACCTGGTTAGGGATGACATCTCCTTACAGCTCACCTAATATGCACTCCAATGTTTGCTGTTGTGGCCCTGCAGGTGCTGTGCCATTTCAGCGTGAATCTGTCGGAGGAGGAGTTCTTCCACCTCAGCTCTTATTTTGATGCCAACATCACAGGGACAATCTGCTACAACAACTTCCTTTGGTCGTTTCTTCACTGACCTTCATTCTGCTTTCTACAGCTGAGTTACCAACTGGGCAAAATGGGCAACTGCCCCAAGGCCCCACGCACTCGACTTCACTGACTTCATACACCTGCAATAAACCTAAGCCTTTTTTCAACCACAATGATTCCCTTACCTTAACCATAGTGAGCTGGGTTAATGTGCAGATATTTTAGAAAGCAAGAATTTAAGATGTTTGGCATTGGACATAAAAAAACATTGTCATTGATCCAAAGACATGCAGGTTAGGTTAATTGACGACTCTAAATTGCCCGTAGGTGTGAGTGTGAATGTTTGTCTGTCTCTATTTGTCAGCCTTGTGATTGACTGGCAACCAGTCCAGGGTGTACCCCGCCTCTCGTCAATGTCAGCTGGGATCGGCTCCAGCCCCCCGCAACCCTTAAGGATAAGCGGTATAGATAATGGATGGATGGACATTGCCAAACTCTGATTGGCTCATGGATATAGTGTGTTCATGTAGTAAGAAGCTGATTGAGAAACTAAGTTTGAAGTGCCTTTAAGGAAGGACACCTGACCTAACCTGAATCTGAGATGTGATCAGTGATCTGCAGGTCTGGAATCAGGTTAGCAACAGAGCACACTTCAGAGGACACCCAGCAGTGAGTCTGGGTGGAAACTTTGAACTAGAGAGGACAGTGAAACACAGCCCTGTGTTATGTTACTCTTTATGGCCAGCTTGTAGAGAGGCCCTGTGTCAAGGACTACTTTCTATACCTTTAATACATCAGTTAATATTATGCTTACATGATGCATATTCTTTAACAATACATTTGTGTGCAAAATGATCACAAACCAATATGGATTGGGGAATAGGGACCCATAGCTCATTCTTGCCCCTGTGTCCCTTGGCGGGTTAATCTGGCCCTGGCAGCTTTAGAATTTCAAATGTGATCTTCCACTGATGACAAAGATTCATTGTGAAAAAATAAAGATTAACGAGGAGAGATAGATAAACGATTTGAGAGTTTTTCACTGTGTTCGCCGCCTTCTGTCTGTTGCCTGACACTGATTTGTGTTCCAAAGCCAATCAAAAAAAGGCGTTTTTAATGATGCAGACAGAAAACACTGGGTGCATCTTTTGTTCAGATGGGAAGTGTGAAGTGAGATGGATGACAAGGAGATAGAGGGGACGTCTGTCATTCATTTAAAGGAAACGCTACGGCAGCAAGACATCCAGTAGCACTCCGAGAGGAGAGAAAAATGTCCTCTCCTGGAATCATTATCTGAGGAAGCTAAGAGAAGGACGAGCAGATGGAAATGGAAAAGAACTGAGAAAAAGAGCTCAGTATTGTGGTTGGAGAGGCAGAGGGAGAAAAAAGAGGGAGGGAGGGAGCTGGAGGAAGACAAGAGTATATGAAAGCTAGTTGTATTAATGGCAAAGTAAAAAGCTGTCTGCGAATAAATTACCCAGTCTCCCCTGGGATTACTAATGTAATTATTTGAACGAGGGTTCTCATTAGAATGTGCAGAGGTGTGGAAGACCTGCGGAACAAAATGGGAGACGAAGACAGAGCGGCGAGGGTTTAGCTACTGGAAATTAACTTGCTGCTCTGGGCTCTATAATTGATACGAGACACAGATACCTTTGATTGGAACAAAAGGGAAGAACCAGGACGAGAAAAGTTTCCTCGCCACCTCTAATTTTTTTTCACTGGAACAAGAAAGGAAGCAGAGGAGAGACAAAAGGGAAGAGCGAGGACGGAAATAAGGAAGCATGATACACCTTTCACAGATAAGGTTTTATTCAATCGGTGAATCATCTCTCAGAACCAGCAGAATCCTTATGGTTTTAAGAAAGAAAGGTACTTCACATTTTTAGAGTTGTCTCCAGGAGCAACACAGCAACATTTTGCAACTGTTGGGTTCTTTCTATTTCTTGTTTTACAGTTTAAAAAAATGTAAAAGTCCCCAACAATTATAGCAAAATACAATACCATATGAAGACTTTCATTTCAAAATGCTGTAGTTCCATTTTAAAAAAGACCTGAAGTTAACAGCCATCCAGTATAGTTGAAATATGACCCAGCCAGGAAAAATGTTACCAAGGACAACAAACAATCTACTAATTACTAACAATCCTTTATCAAGTACACTGCAATCTGCTGTCAAGTTTTACCTGTCAATCCTTCGGGCCTTTGTTCAAATGGCAGCTACCTCATTTAAGATTAAAACTCTTCATATGCAGATTGTCTGAGTAGCAGAAGTCATTAACTCCCTTAAGCATGCCTCAAGAAAGAAATCAAGAAATAGTACAGCACTTTTTTTTTTCTTGGAAAAAACAGGAAACACATAACACAGCTACTGAAGCAGAAGAGCATCAAAGTGAGACATCTAAATGAGGACTGGAACTGGAGAGTTCTTATGAAACTTAGAGATTAAAGTTCCTCCCATCATTTGGTTTTTAATAGCTCCCTTTATTCGAAACATTTTCCTTCATAGACTTTTATTAATTTGTGTTTTAATTCAAACTATTACTGCTTACTACCCTGATCTAATCTAAAGTCTCCCCATTTCATGCCTAAAATCCTGGTTCTTTGAAGAGGAACATAATGATATATTGGGCCAGCATTCAACAGAACCACTACTTGTTCTTCAGTTACAGAAGTGGGGACTTGCTATTGAGAAATTGGTGCAACTCTTTGTTTCTTATAAACAATTAAGGTGTTGAGCAGAGATCATTTTTACCTGCTTCAATATACCATCAATTCTCAAATACCTTCTAGCGACTAAAAGGGAATAAATGCTCCCTTTCCTAGCACGCTTTTAATGTGAAACATTTGCAGGAAGTACATTAGTTTAACAGCAATAGGAAAAAATGGTAAAGTAGTAACACTATCAGGTTTAATTAATGATTGAGAGCAATTTTCTTTTTAAAGGACAATCTCAAAGCAGCAAAGCAAAGTCTGACTGGACTGTTATTCACTTGTATATGTAAATATTTTTACCTTTATTAGCCTTAATTAGTTTGTGCTAGCCACATGTAGCTATGACTCTGTTTGATGAAATGAAAAACCTGGGCAAAGTCTTTGTGGACGGTTTTACTTTATTTGAGTTTGCCTCATAATATTCATTATTAGCCACAAAATCTAACACCCTTTTACCCACTCTGCACATACTCCAACATTAGCCATGTGCTGTTACATTGGTAAATATGATTTCACTATTTGCTTGTGTTTTGTTCATTGACCTGTGTTTTATTAAACTGCAGTGCTCTCTACACCCTGCGCACCATGCCTTAAACTTAATCTTAATTCTAAACCTAATCCTAACCATAAATGTGCCCCTAGAAGAAGTGAGGATCAGCCAAAATGTCCTCACTTTCAGATTCGGACTTTCAAACAGCTCCACATAACATTAGCACAACACATACAGACACTCAGGCGTCAATGTGCACGCTCTAACAAGTGCACACACCTCCCACCGTTATCCACAGACATGGGTTTCTTCTTTTGCCCATTTGGAGACATTAAGACATCAGCCGGCACCATGAACGCTGATGTGCTGAAGACGCAAGAGTGAAGCCCCAGGGAGCGTTCATACAGAATGTCGGAGAGCAGGGAGATCAAAGTGTGACGTGGTCTTGTTATGCTGAGCACAGTCAGACTCTTATTGAGAATTCAGAAATTAGAGCAAAGGAACGAAAATGAAAAGCTGTTTTTAAAACACAGACAAACTGCTAAGGGACGTGAAAGAGTTAATAATCACCAAATGGGGAGAAGAAAGTACCATAATAAGCATTTACATTACTAAAACAGAAACCAAATGAAATGTAACAACCACACATTTCTGGACACAAATATTAACACATTTCTTTTGAAAAGCATAGCAACAACTTGGAAAGTTTTTTTTTCTTTACATTGACGGAGAACATTTACATAAACCAGTTACAGTACATGTAGTTACAGTTTTTCAAATGTTCCATCTCTCCCACAAATAACACAGGGAGGACCCTTGAAACAACCACCACTGCTCAGAAGCAGTTAGCATGACTGTCCACAAGCACTATTAGCATGTAGCACCTTTACGTTGTATGTTACCTGCTGTCTTTTCAAAGCCCAACCTCCCAGTCCTAGCGAAAGCTGAGCTAGTCATTTGCGAAAGCTGAGCTAGTCATTCGCAGCATGAAGGATAGAGAGGAAGGAAAAAATGGTGAAAGGGGAGCTACATGGAAGGAGGAAAAAAGGAAAAGAAGGCAAAGTGCAGTGTTCCTCTGTGTCCTCCTCTCGGCCGGTTAAGAGGCTTATGAGGCCTGTAATGAGGCCCAGGGGAGCGGTGTCAACATGTCCGACACCCCGACTCTCACACAGAGCTCTCGCTGCCCTCACACACTCGCTTTGATCTCACATACACGCTGGCAAAAAAACACATGCTGCGGGCCTGAGGAGGGGGGGTGGGGGTTGGAAAATGAATGTCTAAAAGTAGGAAGGGAGAAAAGTTCTGTTAATGTGGCTTCACCAAAACTCTCTAGACGAGGCATTGTTTCGTCCAAATGTTTACAGTTAATTTAAATGAAGTGTTGGGGTGGGGGGTGTGGGGTGTGGGGGGGTCTTTTGTCTCTCTGAGAGCCACATCAGATTGTCAGTGCAGTAAAAGAGGACAAAGACAAGCGTCTCTCCGCCGTCCATTAGTGACTCAGTGTTGAGATGAAGAAATGTCGGCACATAAAATAAGATTAATACCGTGAGGGGGGGTCAATCCCTCACTTTGTCCGCTCCATCTCCAGGGATGTACCGTATGTGTGGCGTTACACACACCTTTGTTATATTTACAGAATTCGGTTCGTTCTGCCCACCGACCTCACCTACCTCTCCTGGCCCCTTTCTCCTGATTGGCAGTAGGTGTTTGGGGGCAAGCTTCCTCTAGTCATGTGGTCCTGGGGTTTGGGAGGTCAAAGACGATGGGCGGGTTCATGGGCAAGAAGTTGACAGTGCAGGCTGAGGCGTTGATGAACGTTGTGGTGCCGTCAGTCATCATGCCGTAACCTGGGGAGCAGTGAAAAAGGTCACCTCCTGCACACTCTCAGCACAAATGTTTCTAAAGAAGCTACATTTCCTAACTAAAGCATCTTTGTACATCATGCTTGTCTTACAGGTGTGTGTTAGGTTCAATACATTCAGAGAAAGCATTTCTTGTGTTGACTTTTGTTGGAGTGTGTGTCTGTTTTTGTTCTGACATGATCACCTTTTACTTTGAATATTTAATATATATATATATAATAACCTTAAAACAATATTAATTGATTTGTTGGCTACTTGAGGGCAGTAGAACAAGCTGTAAACACAGCTCTGACATATTCTAAAGTTAATGTGCCGACCATGTTAGCCAACAGCTGCTTATGTACACATCCAGCAGACATGGTCATTCATGTGGAGTGGTGTTTGTGTCCAATATTCCCTCTCTGTTAGCTCTGGTTTTGGTCTCCACCAACTCCTGAGGGAAATATCTGTCTCTTTAGCTGTTAAATGTTCCACTCCATTCTCCAGCTAGTCTCTAACGGTGTCTGCCTGCTGTTTGCTGCTGACCAGGTAGTGCACAGTGGCTTTATCAGAGCTTTTTCTCTGAAAACAGCTGCCTGCCTGCTGCTGCTGCTGGACACCAGGGTGATGAGAGCTGTGAGTGTGAACCATAAACAGTAAAGTTATGGACTGTAAAACTGAAAACACAAAGACCTGAAAGAGGCTAAAATGCTTGGTAGAGAGTTGGGTGATAATTCTTTGTGAGTTTATCAAAAGTGAGCCCTCTTACATTCCACAGTGTTTAGTCCATTGTTGATCTACAAATATTGATTAGTGCAGCTTTAGAAATGTATGTGACATTGTCAGTAGGGGATTTAAGTATGAACACTTCTTTCTTGACCATGGGAACTGTAGTCTGAAAAAATAAAGCTTCTTTCCCTAATTTAGCTTTTTCTGAGCCTTTTCAGCCACATCTGAGTTACACTAAGATCTTTTTCAAAAGACAATCTGGATTCTTCACCAAGCATACCATAAACGACCATCAGGGGCACCACCTCTTTTCAAATATTATAGGCACAATACTGTGTTTTCATTGTCTCAACTATTACTGAAAATAGACCAAAGTTGTCTTATCTCTCTCTGTTTCAGCAGTGCAGTTTTTCTTTTATTATACTGATGCAATACTAACATTTTACTGAAAGTTTTACAACTTTTTTATTGCTTACTATTAACTTCAGTAAATTACCCCTATTAAATGATCAAATGAAATCCGAGGAAGTACTGGGGTCCACTGTCAATCAGGCAGTGAGAAGAAGAGCAGAATCAGAAGAATAGCAACTGTGGTGCACTGATCTGATGGGGATCATTATAAATACACAAACATAGAGGTCATCTCTTGGACGTGCAAAGGAGAAACACCAGTTATAAGTGCTTAGTATCACAGCACATGATTTGTAAAATTGTGAGAATCCAGTTTGAGCAAATGTATGCATGAGAGTGTGACACTAACACCACTACAGTTAGAAAATGCCTGCTCCAACAGCACTTTGGATGTAAAAGTGTTACCATTTTGTCAAGCATAAGATAACGATAGCGTCTCTCAAAAAGTACTACAATTTAATTTTTGCTCTATCCGTGATTTTTGTAGTGTAGGTGTCACTTTCACCATCTCTTGGAACACAACTCTGCATGTCTGTCGGTCCAAAACACTGGGGATTCATTTCTGTCCTCACATTATTGAAGAGAGCTGCTTTCAGCCTATTTCTCCTGTTAGATTGTCTGATCTAGTTTCTAATCCAGTTCTCTCTGATGGGGGACCACTGCTCCAGGGGCTCAGCGCTGACCTGATAACCCTATAAAAAGCAATGGTCAGTCCAGGGAGACGGCCTCTCTGCCCTTGCTAGCCTGGATGAAATTCTGATAGGGACGTGGCAGCTCAGCTACTCACTGAGCACTTTAATCCTTTTCTCCAAGAAAATGATTGTCTTCATATTCTTGGAGGTTACATGGCTGGAATTGAATTTTAGCTGCTTTCTATAATAAGGTAAATGTTTTGGTGTGAAGATATGAAAATGTGTGTAAACTAACTGCCGCCTTCAGAATGTGATAACCACACATACAGTCCTTCTTCTTCAGTTTGATGATGAATTCAGGTCATTAGGATTTATGTGAGCCTAAAAACGTGTAAACTGTGCTCTGTAAATAAAAACGGGGGTATTAGTTTATATTTAGTACATCCCTGACTAAAAAAAACATTGTACTGCAAATACATATGTGGGGATGTAACCGAATACACATACATTATTCTGATAGAAATGTGTAATGTGTTCTGACAAGATACAAACAGCATTGAATTTGTGCAGTCAAGGGCGTAATTTCCACCGGGGATGGAGAGAACATTTTCAAAATCCTATTTTAGTCCCCGTCACGTTTATTTTTAATTCACTAAACAGCGTCCTTTTACTGTCCAGCCACCAACATCCAGGAAGAAGATCTGACTTGATCAAAATGTTAAATGCTCATCTGAGTCGCCCTCACTTAGTTACAGCATTTAAGCTTTGCAAGCAGCAGCGAGTGATTTATACTTGTTTAGCCCCGGATTTTGCCTCTTAGGTAACATACAAGCTGCCCTACATTCTTGGTGGAAGTGTTAGGGCTGTATGCAGCTCGTGAAGAAGACTGCAGACACTATTCAGGGCTTAAAAAGTCCCACGACTCAATCTGCATTTTCAGGGGGAAAAAATCAGTTAGCTGTTCTTGTACAGATAATTCTGGACTCTAGAAGTGATGATCAAGCAAAGATAGTGCAGTAAAAGACAGAGCTCTGTGTAGTAAAGATGGAAGTAAAAGATCATTTACTGAGACTAAAGGTTCATTGTTGACATTGGATGTGGTAGTTAGAATTTTTTGTCAAATATTTTTTATACATTATTCATCATAAAATATTAGGTAGGAAGGAAATTATAGGTAATTACTGGGTAAGTGCACTATAATGCAATAAGTTATGTGCCTTTTTTCGGCATACCAGAATTACTAACATTATCATGGTATGCACAATAACCAATGTATGTAGTATGTATTATTTGCTAGATTATATAAATTAATATATAAATAGCGTTTCAGATTTTGTCAAAAGCTTTCTCTTTTTTTACAGTCACTTCGAAAAACCCTGGAATCTGGCCCCCATTCTGTTTTTATTATCCATTTCCACCAGACTCACTTTTTTTGGGTGGTTCAGATACATTCCATGCTTTATTATTTGATCAAATAACGCAATGTGTGCTTAAAATAAATTAATAAATTCATTAATAAACTGATTTAGTCTCTCCTGACTGAAAGAGATTTGTGTCACACTCCTTGTGTGTGTACACATACGTGTTTGTAAAAGCCCAAATTAAAATCATTGTGATTTGAAAGCACATGTATTTTGTTGTTTCTTGCATATCTTGCATTTTCCATATGCTGAAAATGTGTTATTTTATGTAACAACAGGTGAAATTAGTAAAACAAAAAGTCCATGTGAGTACCTCTGCGTGTTGAAAATATTGTTTATGTACTGCATGTGCTTTGAATGCCTCTGTCACATGTGCCTCTGTTGTATTGTGTGTGTTGTTAAGTGTTTTACAGGCACATGCACGTACCTTCATGAATGTGTCCGAACACATGTAATTTGGGCTGGACTCTCCTCTGGACTGTGTTGAGCAGCTCCATGCACCCAACACGCTGCATCTTTTTCGGGACCCAGTCCAGGAAACCTGCACACAGTGACATGAAAATCAAACACACCTCACACCAAACATGACTCCTCTCACAGAGCCTGCACTTAGCAGCAGGTCAGCGGAGAAATGGTGGGTAGGCTAAAGAAATGTAGATACTCTTCCACTGTTATAAATCTGTTTGAATATTTGTCAGCTTTGTGATATTGTTTCTCACTGACTTTTGACCAAAACAGAGAACAGGCCCAATGTGGAGATGGACAGCAACAGTGACAGCTGCATTGCAATCTGGTCAGCTGAGGTCATACTTTCATGTTTTAGTGACAAAATGCAAAGTCTACGTCGCAAATGGCTGTCTTAGAGGAGACTATGGGCTCCATTTTCATGATCCAAGGCTCGCGACATGAAGCGCAGTCAAGTGTGCCGTGCCCAGTACAGGAAACTTGTTAATATATATTATAATATTATCAGGTAAAGTGTTACCATAAAAGAAAAGTTAAATTAAAATGTGGTCCAGTGTTATGCATGTTGTATTTATTAAATATTTTCTTTAAGTTTCCTTCAGTCAGATTGGACTGTTTTACATGGAAAATGAACTGGGAACAAAACAATAACCTGTTTAATCCTTCCTGTGATACATAAACTGACAGTTAGTTCCAAACAGGATCATTAGCGTGTTGGGTTGATTTCTGTTTCCATGGCTGAATGTGTTTCCATGAAGGTTATAAATTTCATCTGCCTTCAGAAAGCGATACATTATATTTTAGAATGAAGCTCTCCATTTCAGACTCCTTGTCAAACTGCACATAGCAGCACAAAAAAAAAAAACTCTTAGAAAGCAGCCATAGAAAATAAAGATCAATCACAGCCACACACACACAGATGCAGACTTCACAGTGTGTGTGACAAGGATGAAGCATGGAGTGTATATGATTTAGTGGCTGCTCCGTAAAGAGGGATGCTGCTGATGCTGAGTCAATAAAAGCATCAAGTCGGAGAAATAAGATGACTGAGGAGCTCATGCCTCCATCTTCCCTGCCTTCTGTCGCTCTGCCCAGACAGGAAGAAGAAAGTAAACACAAAGGAAAAGAGGAAAATAGAGTGAAGTGAACAAAAGAACGAATGAGGAAAGACACTGAAACAAGACTCAAAGTCCTGCTAGAATTGTTTTGAATGATTATCAATTGCTTTCTCTATAAAATGCCAGAAAATAGTAAAAAAAAAAAATTAAAAAATGCTTGGCAGAGGTGCTAGAGGAGAGCTTCTGTGAGTCAACAAATACTGTGGTATTCATCCTCTGGGAACATGACTGTTCACAGCAAATCTTGAGAGATGAGTTCCAAGTGAGCTGTAGCAAGTCTCATGGTTTGGTAGCTTTCAGCAGGTCTTCACTGGGGAAAAAACTGTCTAGGGATGACTTTAAGATTCTTTTTTTTTACTACCAAACAGAGCGCTAAAATCTTACTCAAGGCAAAGTTAATGGACCCTCTCATACTCAACACAGTTGTCATGTTCTCAGCTGGCAGTCAATCAGTCATGCTGGTAAAGTGATACAGTCTGACTGCTTTGTCCTCTAAATGCATCTACCTGTAAAAAAAAACACACACTTTTCGTATCAATTTACGTATAAAAGGCCTTAAAACTGTAAGTGTATTCTTTACAAGCCTTGGGAGATGGTGGAAGTGAAGTGATAAGTTACGAGGGCTTTTTGTGTCTCGGGCTATTTTGCTCTAATGTGCCGCTTGTTTGAAAGCAGCTGCTGCTTTGGGCACTGAGCCTGTTTTCCTCTTTTTGTCTCACTTCCTTTCTTTCTCTCTGCTGTTAACTTCTTCCTCACAGCCAGATAAAGAGGCCATATTTTTCCTCTCTAGCCGCCGATCTGCCGCTTTATCGCGCCTCATAAAAGACGGGCGCTTTTGTCGCAGTGCGAAACAACGTCTTGCTCGCACTTCTTTTTCCATCACCTTCTCATCCATCAGCCACTTCTCCCTCTTTTTAAAAATATTTTGAAAGTGGATGTCTTTTCCTGGCACTTTAAAGAATCCAGTTTATTGTCTAGACTTTTGTTCTCCATTCCCTTTTCCCTTTATCCTCCTTTCTTTCTCATGCCATTCCATCTAGTCTTGCTCTGAGTCTGTCTCATGCATTAGTAGCCTGCTGTAGCTGCTCCATATGCTGGTGGCTTACGAGCAGATAGCTGGAGACACTTCGCTAAGCTGAATGGAAAATAAACAGCCGTGTTCGCAGCCGAGACGCAGACACAGAAATCAATCACACACACTCGTCTGAACACCACAGCTGCAGCGGGAGATGAGGTGTGAAAGTGTGTGAGGGAGAGAGAGAGAGAGAGAGAGAGAGAGAGAGAGAGAGAGAGAGAGAGAGAGAGAGAGAGAGAGAGAGAGAGATTCTGTGTGTGTGTCTATGTGTGAGACAGAGACCTGTGTGCAGGATGTCAGTTAGCTTGTGAGCCAGCATCTGTGTTTGTTCAAACTCTTGCGATATTTGTGTGTACCGAGGGTGTATGTGAGGATGAAAACAAGTGCGTAGAAGCTGAAAGGTGATCACTAAGAAGGCTAATGATCTCCTCTAAAGGTAAAGTGTGTTTTCAGGCAGAGCAGGACAGTGTGAGTCATTGCTTTGAATCCCTTCACCCTTTATTCATCCACTCAATACGACAATGATTCATCAGCGCCACTTCAGAACAAAATAAACCATTTGCAGAGTGTGCTCGTGATGTCTGTGGCTGTGTATAAAAGCTGATGTACACAAATACCTGTATATTGTTTATGTGGTGTGTGCGAGTGGGTTTATTCATATACTTGCACCACCAAGTCAACCTGGGGACCTTTGTTGCATGTCATCCCCCATTTCTCTCTCCTCTATCTATTCAAAAATATAAAACACAATGGGTATTTTATAGGCTGATGCCAGTATTTCCAGACTCAGTATATTTAAATGTGACTACTTTAAGTTCAAAAAATTAATAAATAAATTAAAAGATTGACTGCGACTTTTGGGCCTGTTTTTAAGGCACAATCATTCTGACCCAAACACATGCAGTGTCATTATCCAGCAGGCTGGAGTCACACTTTGGGTTTCAATTGTCCAAGTGTTTGCAAGGTGCGTCTGCAGTGGTCAGTTCTCTGGGGAAATTAAGACCAGGCATAAACAGTTACAGGATGTGCATGTTGCTTTCTTTTGATAAGACATTTACAGTGTACGTTTGACCACATTTAGCTCAGGATAACATCCATATCAACACCATCTTCTCCACCACTACCCGCTGCACTCTGAGCTGCCCCATCTCTCTCTCTCTGCCCGTTTCAGTGGCTTGTGTATATTTTGTTTGATTTGTATTAATATTTAGATAGAGATTATAATATAATCATTTTATGAGTAATAACAGTTTTTCTCAGGTGGAGATGAACCACCATTTTCATTTCTTTTCAGGGTTGAGGGATCTCATAGAATTGAGTTGCAGCAGTACCAGGATCAGTCCAGGAGCTGACTGCATAACAAGCTGTGTCTTAATAAGTCACACGTTTATAAATGCACATTCATTATGGTCACAAATGTAATAAAAACCGCATAGGACTTGCATTATTGTCATTTTCTTAGTAAATCTGGAGGCAGACCTCAGCAGTCAGTTGGCTGACATGGTTTCTGTGTGTGTGTGTGTCTGTGTGTTTGTGTGTGTGAGACAGAGACGTGTGTGCAGGATGTCAGTTAGCTTGTGAGCCAGCATCTGTGTTTGTTCAAACTCTTGCGATATTTGTGTGTACCAAGGGTGTATGTGAGGATGAAAACAAGTGCGTAGAAGCTGAAAGGTGATCACTAAGAAGGCTAATGATCTCCTCTAAAGGTAAAGTGTGTTTTCAGGCAGAGCGGGACAGTGTGAGTCAGTGTGAGCTGACTGCATAACAAGCTGTGTCTTAATAAGTCACACGTTTATAAATGCACGTTCAGTATGGTCACAAATGTAATAAAAACCGCATAGGACATTTGCATTATTGTCATTTTCTTAGTAAATCTGGAGGCAGACCTCAGCAGTCAGTTGGCTGACATGGGAGGGTCATCAGCACATTAGGCTCAGGTGTTCACTCTGTCTCTCTCTTGCTACAGCTGACATCCGACCTGCATCACTTTCGTTTGCACCTTCAATATGTATGTATAAACTCTCTCTCTCTCTCTCTCTCTCTCTCTCCAGATGACCGCCCACCCAGAGCCTGGTTCTGCTCGAGGTTTCTGCCTGTTAAAAGGGAGTTTTTCCTTGCCACTGTCGCTTATTGCTTGCTCATGGTGGGAACTGTTGGGTCTCTGTAAATATAAAGAGTCGGTCTAGACCTGCTCTATATGAAAAAGTGCCCTGAGATAACTTTGTTATGATATGGCGCTATGTAAATTTAAGCTGAATAGAATTAAAAGTACCTGCAGTTGTTTATGTACACTTTGTTGAAACATGTGCAGTGCGTCCCTTCATATGTGTTTATGTGTGTGTGTGTGTGTGTGTGTGTGTGTGTGTGTGTGTGTGTGTGTGTGTGTGTGTGTGTGTGCTGTAATGTGTGTCTCACCCAGTGGGGGGCAGTGTGTGACCAGGATGTCTGTGTTGTCGGGGATCTGGTTCCACTTGTCCAGCAGAGCCTGACCCCGAGGCAGGTTGAAGCCCCAGCCGTAGTACCAGGGCTGCCTGCACACACACACACACACACACAAAGAAAGAGAGAAAAACAGACAGTTTGGTTAAAACACTCACTGTCAGAAGTACCGATGTTTTGAACCTCGAATTCATCTTGCAGCAGCGGTCACCTCATACATCTCTCTCTCTCTCTCCCTCTCTGTATTATCCTCGCTGTTAACCTAATAATAATTAATAATAGTAGTCATTCAAATAAGATTGGAGTTGTGTGTAAGAGTGACCACACTGAGAACACAAACCAAACAGCAGAACATAACACACAACCTGCAGCACTCAAATGTGTTTATGGTGTAATACTCTAAAATGTTTAAAGAGTATTTCCTGTTAAAACTGAATGGTGAATAGGATAGTGTAATATGAGGAGGAACTGCTAAAAAAAAGTGAGGGTGAACCATGTGTCATTTTGGAAAAGGTGTGGCATGTACAGGCTGTGGACAAAATGACACATGCTATCATTGGCGCTGACTTGGGTTAAACATTGGGGGGGCAAACTGTAGGTAATGTTTGATGATGTCATGTTTTTGGTGGTTATCCTATAATAGCCTGCAGGAGTTGGGAAGGCTTCTTTTCATCATGCAAACATCAACACGCGTGTCCTCTGGTGCGCCAAGCCTGCTGAGGAAACAGCATGATAATCATTAGACTCTCAGGCTCCGGATGAAATCTACCAGCAGACACTGACCCAGAAATGAAAACAGTATCGATGTGGTACAGCGTGTGGAACAACTGGGCACTGCCATCACATGAAGATGACAAAAAAAGTTGCTGGCTGTAACCTTGTCTAATTTATACTAAAGAAAGTCACGATCTTGGTGGACACACTTTACTTCTTCTGCCTGTAATCTTTCAAGACAATCATAACCATATGCATTATATTACTGTCATCTCATGGTCGGAAGTGCTATTACAAACTCCCTATCACTACAAGCTCAGGTTCACTAAACAAGGCAGTAACGTGCTCTTAGTATATTTGTTTCAGTCCAATGTCTCCCAAGAGTTCCGCCCCTAAGCTACTGTAGCCAATAGAAGAGTCAGCGTAGGCTAAGCCCTGGCTGCATAGACAGAAAATCCCTGTCTGCGCAGAGTGTGTGTCGTGTGTAGCTGTGTTAGCAAAAGAAATGGATTAAAAAGTCGTCTAATGGAATTCATGAGGCTATGGGAATTTTACCAGCGCGCTTTTTCCTGCTTCGCATCAGAATTAGATAGATGGTGCCAGTGCATACAACTCACTTTGGTGAAGTGTATAATGTTGAATTTTTGACACTGGACACGTGGTGATGACTCCGTTTTTTGATGAGGGTCTAATATAATCCCTTTGTGAATGTAGTTTTCCTGTTTGGCGTGCTGCTTTTTGGCACCGGCAGCAGATATCTGGCCTCTCTGTAGCTCTGTAAGCTGTCTTCTGTTCAGGGACAGCTGGTATAAATGGGTTAACAGGGCTAAGCTCTCCCTATCCTTTACAATAAATATGCGAAAATTATTGTGAAAAACCTTAGAACATGAGCGTTAGCATGAACGAAGTGGATTATTTACTTTCTCATCCATTTTCTTCGATGTCTTTGGAGGAAAAATTGGAAGTGAAGAGACTGGGGGCACATTGTCCAAACGATGTTCAAATAGCACAAAAGGACAAACGACAAAATCGTAAGTTTTGTGTTACTTGGTTTCAACGAAAGGACTGGCTAATGGCAAGTGGGGGAGTGTCTCCCCCAAAAAGTGTAGTGCTTTTTGGGGGAGACACAACTTGGACCCAACAAGGAATTGTGGATTTGAAACATTTGTCCAACAAAATTAGGAAACATGAATGCAGCACAAGTCACATTGGACATAGCATAAAGCTATCGATGTTGGGTAGCGAAGTTAACATCGCCTGTCAACTTGATGAGGGCCACCGCATCGCTATGCAGAGACACAACGAGCTGGTAAAGAAAAACAGGCATTCACTATCACGGATTGTGGACTGCATTACATTTTGTGGGGCACACGAGCTAGCTCTGCGGGGGTCCGACAAATCTCCGACTTCACTCCAGCGGGGCGTGTTTCTGGACCTCGTTCAGTTCTCTTTTTTAGATAGCCAGTTAGCCGATCACCTGTCAAACACACAGGTTGCCAAGTACACGTCTAAGAATTGCCAAAATGAGTTGCTTGATTGCATGTTAGCTGTTTATAGACAAAAACTGGCTGATGAAATATCGCAGGCACCATTTGTGGCGGTGCAAGCTGACGAGACAACCGATGTGGCATGTGTAAGCCAGTGCGTGATTGTGCTCAGGTACCTCACTGAAGGTTCTGTTGTGGAGCGATTTCTCCGTTTCTCCCCATTAGTGGACAGAACTGCAGTGGGACTCTAAAAACTCCTGAGGGAGAAGCTCCAGCCATATAAATTAGAAAACAAACTGATCGCACAGACTTACGATGGGGCAGCTGTATGAAGGATGAAGGATGAAGTGTGTGGCAGGAGGATTCCAGCATCAGGACAAACAAGGTGGAACAAAGCAACAAAGTATATAGTGTCATTGCTGTAACTTGGTATCTCGGATATGATGCTGCTGTTGCTGCAGGGTTAACTATTGATGGGTATAATTCATTTGTTAGCCCACCCACCCACTATCACCACCAGCCGTCACTGCTTCTGTTGTCTTCGAAACTCATAAAAATGCTGATTGTCAAATCTTATTAATTCTGACACATAATATTGACCCTTTTTTTTCTTTTCTCAACAGGAATTAATTGTGCTTTTCTAGCCGTAACCTCCTGAATTTGCTGCCTGGAGTGCTTCATGATTAAATATTGCAGGAACACACGAGAGAGCAAAGATCATAAATCCAGCATGACCTCTCACTTCTCTTTTTGCACCCCACACAAACAACTGTCAGCCTTCTTCCTTTTAGTTTGACCTTTAAGATGAGAAGCTTGCGGGAGGGCGGAGGGTGTTATGAAGTGCTGGGGGAAGGGGGGTGGGACGGTCGAGCAGAAAGCTGTATTAAACATCTCCTTGATCACAGTAACACCCTGGAACGCTTCACGACAGGAAGACGAGAGAAGAAAAAGGGAGAAATGAGAAAAGAAGAGAAGAAGAAGAAAAAGAGGAGAGCCTTGATGGCTGGGGCTCGTGTCCCTCTTCTTTGATAGCGGACGCCTCAGCCGTGAGTGACGGAGAAGAAATTAACATGTCACTTACAATCTGTACTTCGATCCATCTTCCTCTCCAACACGCCGCACACACGCGTGCGTGCAACCGTAGGCGACTGCGTCCGCTGCTGCCGCCGTGCAACCGGCTTTTTTTAAATTGCCGAGTGCAGTCACTCGAAACGCCAACTTTATCGGCATGGCCGCTGCCCGACGCGTCTTTGCTCAGTGGAACATCAGATGAGGATTTTTTAGAATAATTTCCTGAGTGTGTGTGTGTGTGACATACTTAAGAGACAGAAAGATAGGCCTGAAGATAGGAAGAAATACATGTCACACACACACACACTGTCTCCTTGTTAGTCTCTCTAACTAAGAAAGCTAAAAATGGTGACTCGGAGTTCACCAGCACAGGGAGGGGTGGTCAAGCACATGTGGCTGTGCATCATGGGAAATCAAGTCCTATTTCAGCTGGAGTGCCCCATGGAGTGCCTGCGATTAAAATTTCATCACTTCCTGAACATCAGAAACTAAACATTTCTGACGAATGATCTGACGCTGCCCATGAACACAATTTGAATAATTTACACTGCGAATATTAAAACATTTAGACTGGCCTCAGCATATTAATGGGGCCTGTGGAATGTAATATTCATGTCCATCTTAACATGGACATCTCAATTAAAATGAAATGAGCTCTCTGGTGCAATTGATGCTCCTGATTCTCTCAGTGTGAATGCAGGGATGAAGAGAGAGCAAAGGAGGAGAGGAGAGACATAAAGAGCTAAAAACTTAAAGGTACCCTGTGGATGTTTTTATATGTGGGTCCCCATTGGTCTGTTCTCAGGCACTGGTTCCACACTATTCCGCGGTGTTAATGTGGTAAAAGCAAAGGCAGGGAAGAAGAAGACTGGTAGCAAGTAAACATGGATGTAAACAGTGCAAACCTTTAAGAAAAATCAGCTTTGCAAATGTTTTAAGAGGAAGGAAAAGCATCCAATCCATAAACCTCAATGGTCCTTACAATGCATTTCAGTGAGTAATGCTCACTGTAAACAGAACTTTAGCTGGTTTACAAGAAAACACCACAGGGCACCTTTACCAAAACGTTCACCCCAGAGGTTGTCTTATAAGAATGGCTTCTGTGGGTGATTGTAGCCCCTGACATACTGTGTTGTACAGAGAGGCATTTCTGAGAGCCTAACTAGAAGAAACACCTCTCAGTGCAACAGTTAAACTGCAGCCTCCCAAATGATCATAAAGTTTAATCAACCCCTCTCTAAAACACTTTCAACCTCATGACTGTTGTTGTGGACTGCATCAGTTTTAGCTAAGTGTACCCAGAATGTAGACACAAGGTGTAATGTTCCACTTTGCAGTATCTCAGGCAGCTTCAGTAATCTTGTGCCTGTGCTGTGCTGTGCTGTGTTATGTGATCTTTGCATGATGCTGCAGTTCAGTACAAGCAGGGAGTATAATTTACTCTTTAGTGCATTCAGTGTGCCTACATCCCATATTTGTGAAACTAAAAGTTTGTTGTCAGAAAATTAAACCTAGAGGAAGAAAAGTGATGCTGACAGAAGGATAATGTGAACTTGGTTCGACTCATAAGGTTGTTGACTGGCAACTGAAAACACTTCTGAGTGTAATACACCATGCTTAACTGCATTACCATGCAACGACAATATAATTGACAAAAAAACTGACGCATTAGCTATCTGCGACAAGTTTCAGACTCTGAAAGCAGATTTTCATAATGTACAAGATGGATTGAAACCAGCTGGTTGACTGGAAGGTTGGAAATCAATCTAAAAGTTGATGGTATGCATTGGAGAATTATTGGGAATAATCTTAATGGGCTAAAACAGTCAAAACCACCGGTATAGTCCTTTAATGCACGCACAAACAACCTGTGATCAGTGTTGCTTTTGAGTTCCTGTCAAACCTTCTGAAAATATACTTTCTCAAATTAAATACTTTCTTTACGTTTTTTTATATATATAATTTTGGAAAGAAAAGTTTGTCATCCAGTGTACCTAAAACAGTAATGATCTAGTCTCTCATTTTGTCAAGCGAGGATTACATGAGCTGTCACAGTCTGTCTCACAGACTCCCAGTATGTTTTCCCAGTGCTATTCTTTACTACTCCACCAGATGCCCTCGGATTGTCCCTCCTTTCCTCATCACCGGACTACCCCACCCATCCACACACCTGTTCCCACATATACCAGTTCATTTCCTTTGTTCCCTGTCAGATTGTAAAGTGAAGTTGTCATGTGTTACATGTTCTTATGTCTCTGTTTCCTGTCATTCGTTGAAACTGTTACCTGCCTGTTTTGGACTGGACTGCTTGTTGGCTTTTGATTCTTGCCTGCTCTTTCTTTGCCTGTTTGGACTGCCTTTTTGGTTTTGACCTTTGCCCGCCTCACCATCCGGTAAGCATTGTCCCTTTTGTATTAATAAATTGCTGGACTGCATCAGCTCTGCCTCAGGTGTCTGCATTTGGGTCCAATCTCCCATGTTCCTAGTTTCCCTGCTAGCACCAGCCGTGACAGGAGCCTTTCTAAAGCACCGCAGCTTGTTTATATTTTGTGACATCAATCATTCTGCAAGAGCAGGCATCACTCCTTTTCAAATGGTTTATATCTCCTTTTTTGCCTCTCCATGGTGTCCACTGTGCCGAAAAACGTCTCCATGCCGACTGCAGGCATCTCCATCACAGTTGCTAAAAAGATTATTTCACGCAGGAATTGACCGGAGCTTCTCTCTGTGAGAGAGCCTCTCCTGCGTTTGCTGAGCAAACCCAAGACTAACTGAATGTAATTCCACGGATAATATCCCTGCTCCAGAATTATGATGTCTTTATCAGGTAAGGGATTACGCTGGTACAAGTGATTTGTGTAAACTTGGAGGAGAATTGGGCAAAGTGTGGAGCATTCTGTAATTGAGCTTACGTGTGGTGTGTGTGTCCGATATCACTGGAGTAAGTCCATGAATCATTGAATGCCTCCCTCTTTCTCTACTCCCTAATTCTTCTCTTCATCTCTCTCCCTCATCACATCTGTCCATTTCTCCTCCTCCTCCCCTTTGTCTCCTCTTGACATATAACTTCATCTCTCTCTGTCCCTGTCTCTCTCCCTCTTCATTTCTCCCCCTCACTCTCCTCGTTAGTAGGGGAAACAACCTGCTGAGGAAAGCAGCAGCTCTCTGAGCTGGGGATCTTGTAAACCCCCATCAACGGTAAAGGTATTCTGAGGTACAGCAGGGAAGAGACGGGCAGAGTTTGGAGACTGGGCCTGGGCATCAAACTAGTACTTTTAGTAAGTACTTTTTAAATACCATCCCAAAATGCTGGGACTGAACGTTTGTTCTTTGATCACATATTTCCTTAGTTAAACCTGCAATTCAATGTTTTGGCCTCTTGGGGGCAGCACAACACGCTTTTAACACAACACATAAAGTTAATATTGCTAATATGTTAACATGGTAATAGTTGCCTATTTACACATCCAGCAGAGTACCATTAGCATCATTTGGAGTCATGTTTCTGGCAACCTGCTCTGCAGGTTGATGAGAGCGGTGAGACCTTAAAGTTGCAGGCCGTATCGGACCAAAACAATGAGCTGAAAGACGCTAAAACACTCTGTAGCGCTAAGGGGAACTGCAGAGTAGGGTCCTAATTCTATATGGATTCATTACTATGAGTGGCACATACTCATTTGATCCATTGTTCATATAAAATTGTTGACTAGCACAGCTTTAAGTTATAATTTTGCTTATTTTAGACTGTATTTTTGTATATTTGTGACAAAATTGTTAAGAGAAAATGAAACTCATATTTGTATGTTAATACTCGAGATATTCTACTGAATATATTTCTCTCCCATGAAAAGATCAAACCAACACTGAATGTTCTACCAAGTACTGTGTGTGTGTATCAGTCTGATATATCTTCTTCCTCTGTACCATTAAAAACTATTAAACACATCAATGAGCCACACTGTTGTTCCTTCATCACCATGAACACACACTGTAGTTTATTTGGATTCAGTCCCACATACACGTCCTGCTGCCCCAAATACTCACTAGAGCACCAAATGTGAATTCCTCCCCCTGCTGAAAATAGTCCCCAACAAATGCACTATTTCCTCCTATCTAACATTTGATTTTAAAGACTACAGTGAGCAGCTGTTTTAGGAAATTAGTGAGCCTTTTTTAAACATGAAACTAAATATTTGAGTTGTGTTTTTTTGTTTTAAAGATTTACATCCTTTAGAAGGAACCAATGGGCTTGGAGAAGAGGGCCACAGACAGGGAGTCAAAGTATCAAGTGACGGACTCGCATGTTGTTGGTTGGTTGCACTTTTCATGGGATTTGTTAAGAAAATTCAATACAGCCAGCCTTATCCTATAAATGTAAGGAAATGAGAATTAAAGAGGATTACAGTAACAGGGTCCATCTTAATGTGTAACACGGGCCTTGTGCTAATCACTACATGCACTGACGCAGTGAAAACACCCAACCGTGATCACCTCCTAGATTTAATTAACTACTCATGACTTAACGACCCTAATAACAGCCTGTGGGAGTGGAGTGCAGCAGTCTGCATACACACACAAGCCACACACACACATTTGTGAAGTGATGTTTCTTCTGTTTGATGTACAGCACATAAGTATAGAAGCAGGGGTAATGTAGGATGCTTCACAATCACTGACTCGTTCAGCAGCTGTGTGGCTATCAGCTGATTTGCAACATCCAATCACAATCATGCAGGTGTACAGAGCGGCCTTTATAACCTGACACTTTTACTAGCTATTACTGCACTTTCACTCTAACACTGTTTGCTAGCTGCCACCGCTCCCTCCACCACCCCAACCTCCTTCTAATGTCTTATTTTTTGGTATTGTTGTTTTAACTTAGATCTAATGGTCTTCTCAGCAGCATCCTTGTTGCTGCTCTGATTCTTTACAGCTTCCTCAAACAGCAGAGCCTTTTCTGTCAAATCTGACATTTGTATAAGTAAGCAAATAAGTGCCCCTGAATGGGGGGGCAGCAGCAATGTTGGTCTGTGTGTGGGTCAGCCAGTCCATCACTTTGGTCCAGACTGAAATATCTAACTATTGGATGGATTGCCTTGTAATTTTGGACAGATATTCATGGTCCACAGAGGATGAATACTAATGACTTTGGTGATCCCCTGACATTCATGTAGCACCACCATCTGCTCAAATGTTAGCATGCTATAGACTAAGTTAGTCATTGAAAGCATGTTAGTATGCTTTCTATAATATCTGCACATGGCAACTATGGTATCATTAGTTAGGGAAACATTGTGGTTATGATTATTGAAAAGGTGACCGTTAATAGGTAAATAAGTAAAGCTTTATTTATATACTGTAGCACTTTTCAAAACCAGGGCTACAAAGTGTGACCCAGTTATAAAAAAGAGGATCAAAGCGTTTAAATAAATAATTACAACAAACACAAGCAAAAAGTATTCAAGAAATAAGCACAACATCAGGGCAAGGAAGCATTAATAAAAGACCTTTGAGAATAAATAGGTTTTGAGATGAGTTTTCTGAGGGAGACTGTTCTATAGTAAAGGAGCCAGGAGAGAAAAAGCTTCACCACCACAAGCCTAATGCATAGTTTAAAACATTTTTGCAGTGTTTAATCTAGGCTTTTATGTTGACCCTCTAATATTTGGCAGTAACCCCCAAGAAAAATAATGATTTCCTCCTGTATCAAACACTGCTTTCACATTATATATCACATTCTCAGTACTAGTTATTTGAATTGACTTTTCCTCTGCAAATAAATGAAATGTCAAAAAAACTCCACAACTGAGTTACATGACCCGTTGTCTGAGGTTTTCATCTGTATGGTTTTGCAGGAAGTGTGCTGTAAATCTTTTTTTTTTCTTCTTTTTTTTAAGTTGCTGGCTGTGTTTTAATGTTTAACTGTCCAGCTGAAAGACAGCACTTGTTAATGACCCCACAACTGATAAATATTTCTGTCTTTGTTCACAGATATGTGAATGTGGCCATGTAAAGTGTGCATCCCAGGAATTCTTAGCCTTCTGAAATCACAGAACGGAGTTCAGAAGTTCAGAGTTGCCTTAAATTAGCATTAATAAATTGTTAAAATGTGAAATAAGGTGGTCTGACTTTTTTTTATGTATTGTAGTTGGATATTGTTGTAGGAGTGGGATGAATGGAAAAACATTTTAAAATGTAGAATATCTGGTTATACATTTTAAACACATTGGATTTATTATTAATAATAATAATAATACATAAGCCTGGTTATGAATTTCAACCGAATCGGCTTTATTTATATTGAATACAAAAACCTGAGTTTTATGAATTAAAACAAATTGAATTTATTGATGATAAATACATAAACCTGGTTATTGTGTATTTAAAACACATTGGGTTTATTAAAAATTAATAATGTTACATAAATCTCATTCTTAATTGTTTCATTAACGTTTGACTGACCAATATTTATCACATTAAGTTTATTAGTTTGTTTATGTTAAAACTGTGTAATCCAAATGGATGGAAATTTTCTATGCAACTGAAATACATAAATCTTAAACATTAGGCCTAAATATTTTTTGTGAGTGTTGTCTCCAGAGGGAGCGGTGTGAAGTCTGATAAATGTCCTCGAGTGTTGCTGCTTGAGTCAGTGTTGGTTGGGGCTGAAAGTGAAAACAACCTCTTGGTGTGGAGTCAGAAAGAAGAATCTCCAACCAAACTGTCAGTGGTTGAGTTGCATTGTGGGTAATGTAGGCTCCAGGTTTTGAGGAAGACGAATCTATGCTGAATGATGTCTGCATCGATCTTGATGCTTTTTAAAACTGTCCAGCATGAGTGGCAGTGTGAGTACTCTTTTAGGAGATCTGTGACTGAATGAGAAGTCTAGTCGCCTGCATGAAAGTCCGACATGCAGCATGTCCGTCTACCACCCCACACTGTACACCCTTACCTTATCCCACTATAAGAAGGGCACACTACTTCCTGCATTGGCTCTGAATGATGTAAATCCTGTGTGCTGGAATCATCCAATATGTACGTTATTCCTCGACAGTCTGCTCGAGAGAAAAGAGCTGCCATAAAAAGGTCATCCCATCTGAAACTTCAGTTATACATTTTTATTTTCTTTGACTAGCCTGCCATAAGCATCAACTTAACAAGGCTGCTGTACTGACCGAAACACAAAGTAATTATAAAGTCTTACCACTGCTTTTTCCAGTTATGAAAGGTTACTCCAACATTCTGTCTTTGAACTTACTGACAGCTACAAGTTTTTAGGAGTTGCATTGTAAACTTGTAGCTGCAGCTTTTAACCAGATGTACTTGACAAAAGTCTAGCCTTGAATGCCTAGACCAGTACCAACTGTGAGGAGTGCCAGCACCAAAGCCATTGTTCCCTAAAAACTCCTCTGACCTGACGATGACAGAGACGACCATTCAAACCAAAGTCAAGGAATCAAAACGAGACAAAACTCAAAAGTTTCAGAACAACAGCGGTTTTCACAGAAGCAACATGTGAAAGCGGCGTGTTAGGAAAGCAGAGGTTCCCGTAGCCTTGCTTTCCTCCCGCCATCCCCTCTCCCCTCCCACACAAGGGGATTATCGGCGCTCGTCTCTGCAAATTTGACATTTATAACTCAATAGATAAAGCGACGCTCGTGGACACATAGGCATGTGCATAGAGGCAAAATGTGCCCGTAGGCTTGGCCACTTACAGTACATAGCCCATAGTGGTACATGGCAAGCATGTGAGAGTTTGACTCAGTGGGCCCACTCAGCACAGCGGGGTGCCAAGTTAGAGAGACACAGAGGGGGAACAAGTTGTTTTATATGTTGCAAAGAGACTTCAGTTTAATTATTTATCATGATTCAAAAGCACTGCAGACACATGCTATTCCATTCCCCGTTTGCGTACAGACTTTGATGTGTACAGTAATTGTAGGCCAGCGTACATGCGAGTCGGCCCGCCATAGTGGGCTGATCCTCACAGCAGGAATACAGGGATGCCAGAAAGCGGGTGAGAAACATAGACACTGAATGAGAGGAGGGGAGAGAGAGATGGAGAGAAGGAGGGAAGAGGAGCAAAAGACAAGCTTCAAATTTGATACAGCAAATAAGACAAGATGAAGAGATGTGTGGCGTAGTTATGGGTGGAGGTGTGATGAGGGAGATGAAGAATAAAGAAAGAGGGAGAGGAATGGGTGAGTAAAGTGAGGAGGGACAGAGGCTGTGAAGGAGTGATGGAGTGAGGAGTGAGGCAAGAAGACAGCGCTGGAAGGCAGAGTATATCTGACTCTGACAATAAGTAGGATTAGAGATGTGACAGAGACTAGCCTGCAGCACCCTGCTCACACTCACTGTGTGTGGTGTGTGTGTGTGTGTGTGTGTGTGTGTGTGTGTGTGAAAATGGCTGTTTTAGGAAGGAAATTTGAACATTTACAATTCCATGGCAACTAGGCAAACTCCCTCTGTTGATGAAGATCATGTGATGTGATTGAAAACTTCACAACAGCTACTAAATAGACCTTGTATTGAGAATGTTTTCTGAGTGCCTCATTTTGTTTTAAAGTAGGAACATTTTAGTTTGTGTTACAAAATATCTCCATTCAAAGCTCACTTACTGGCTTTTTGTCAAAAAACACATTTTACAGTCTTCATCAGTGAGATGGCTCAGGTGTTATGTGACCGATACATTATAACTAAGGGTCAAAGTTCATTCTTGACTTTGTGCACAGCAACACAAACCCACTAAAGGTCCATTTACTAGCTGTGCTGGAGCTTTTGATCGCATCACATGATCTTCATCCGCAGATGGAATTGTAATTTCTGTGGTTGAAACTGTTGCTATTTTCAATGATAGGAATGAATGTGAACCTCAACTTTTAAGGCATGGACAAGAAGTTCATAAACAATTCCATTGCCCAGACAGTTGCCCAAACTCCATCTGCTTATGAAGATCATGTGATGTGATCCAAAGCGCCAGAACAGCTACTAAATGGACCTTATAAACTTGGCTCTTGTTTTTCCATACTTTTGACCATCATTCCAGTTGGTGAAATAATGTGAAGTGAAAATAAAAGTGAATAGACCTTTTCACAGCAAACACTTTGATGTCAAACGCAGGTGTGACTACTGTCAGTCATTATCATATAAATAATTTCTGCATTGTATTGCAATCATTGCAATGCTATTAATTCCACCTGTTCTTTTTCTGCCATGCCAAGTTAAATTGTTTGCTGTGAAGAAGGCCTATGAATCAGATTCATTTGGAACAATAAAGAAACAAGTGTTCTGATGCTAGAGAGGCTATCAAGGTTCAGGTTAGCAAGATTTATCCAGAAAGCTAAATTGTACAAGTACAAGGTGGACAGACTTATGACAAGGAGGAAAACTGGTGATGCTCATCAGCAAACACATCAGTCCAATCCAGTATAAAGAAACCTATTCAGCTCTCCAGTTCAGAGCTGTATGTCTTTTATGTGTAAAACTTTTGACAGTTAATTTATGAGAACCAAGATCATGTTCTTGATAATATTATTTCAATACAATTTAGCTTGGGTGCTTTTGTTTCTACTGTAGTTTCTCTTACACTGACAAGTAAGGGGACCCTTAATGTGGGTAATGATCGTTCAGTGTACAGGGGTATGTACTTGTGTTTCTTGGATCTACTTTTAGTGATGACTCACCAATTCACTTGTTATGTTATTATGACCAATAGGAATGCTGATGCCAAAATTATAAATAAATTGTATGAAACTAGAATTGAACTGAGCTGAATTTGAAAGACTCACAAATTCCAGTGTCCCAAATTTCCCAAGAGCACCTGAAAGCACTAACAACAAAGCCTCTTTAAAACAGTCCCTGCTCACATTATGTTGCAACTTTGACAACAAATAAAGGAGACTTGACAAGTCAGGAGGCAGATGAGGTGACAAGTCAGGAGGCAGATGAGGTGGAGACAGAGGAGGAGAGTAAGCAGAGTGCACTACTCCTTTTAATCTGCCCTTCCTGTGGCCTTGGTTCCACCTGTGTGGCAGTGACTGTGTCTTCACCCCCACACCTCTCTGCAGAGAGGCAGATTGGAGACATGTTGGCCCTCAGCATGACTTATGTAACTCACTGCAGGTCCCAGGACACACACACTACACTCTCTCTCTCTCTCCCTCTCTCTCTCTCTCTCTCTCTCTCTCTCTCTCTCTCTCTCTCTCTCACAAACACAGTCAGTTCTGGTTTTGCAACATTATCCTCAGAGATAGTGGGTATTATGGGCTTCTCTTAACTTAAGTACCTATTTGTGTGTGTGTGTTAGAGAGAGTAATGGTGTAATGGCATGTAAGTAAAAAGTAGCGGAAGGATTAGAAAATTGCCAGAGCTCTGATCTACACAAGGTATTATACTAGATACAGTCTTCTCTCTGCTGATACTATAGCAGCACACACACACACACACACACACACACACACACACCCTCGCACACTCAGTAGAGGGCCCAGTTGGGTTTAGTTTGCTTGTGTGTGTCCAAGCATCCTGTGAATCCTGGACAAGGACACTGTGGCATCACAGAGCCCATCTGTGGGACACAGAGCGGGGACATCTGTCACACACACACAGAGCGAGCGGACTTCATCAAGGAAACAGTGAGGGGACACAGTTTCCCTGTTTGTGAGTATGTGTGTGTGAGGCCTGGAGTGTATGCTCTGCACTAGCCTGTCTGCTCACAGCTGTGCTCATTCACAGCTTTCACACTCATCAGCAACATTATACACACACACACTACTGATGATGTAGACATTCCGTGAGTGTGTTGCATGCTCACTACTGTCTCACTTTCTCGTGTGTGTGTGTGTGTTGTACTGTGTTGTACTGCAGATGCTTTGCTATCTCACCAAAAACACACACTTTTAAGGAGCTTCAGTTTAGCCTTCAGCTGTAACAAAGAATCCTATCTTTATCTGTTGATTATTTGGATGATGACTTGATGAGTAGTTTGGTCTGTAACGGAGGTTTTCAAGCTGTGAGGGAGGGGCTGAGATCAGAGAGATTAGGATGTAAGCACAGTGTCAGACCCCTATAGTATACTGAGATTTTGGACACTTCATCATCACTTTGCGTCAACAATGATAGACCTATAAAATGCAACACATTGCATTGTGGGATTGACAGCAGAAAGTGCCATGGACACTGCTTTGTTAGTTCCATTTTGGGAATGTTTGAAGGCACTTTTTACTGCGTAAATTTCACTCAGCATTGAGACAACTAAAATGGCAGACATTTAATATAGTGCACTATATAATACATTGGGAGTGATTTGGGACACTGCTATAGTATGGTTTGAACATCTCTGTTTTTGTACAAATTAAACAAACCAGATTCAGTAATTAACTTGGTGAGTACAGTCATTATTACCATAGAAATGATAAAAAATAAGACTTGGTTTGTATGAATTATCCTCAAACCCTATTTGGAGGTGCTTCCAACAAATAAATGACTGAATCTTCTGTCGGCAGGAAAGTAGCTTGGGACTACAAAAACTCTCCAGCTGAAAACAATTTGTGAATAATCTGCCTCCTCTTCTCAAACAGCACAGATTCCATTCCCTATCCATTCCCCAGGTGATCGCTGTCACTGGTAGCTGCTGCCTCCCTCCAAAACCTGCACTGCCATCACACCAACTTTCTCTCATTTACCCAGTCTGTCCATCCATCTACATCCATCCATCCATCCAGCCATCCATTCCCAAGGCTGTAAAATCTGCTTGTTTGCTGAAACACTGAAATATCACACCTCAAGGCCTGCATCAATTACACGCACGCACACACACACACACACACACACACACACACACACACACACACACACACACACACACACACACACACACAAACACACACACACACACACACGGCAAGTCTCAGTCTCCTTGATGTTTTCCGCTTTTAATAAGAAAAAGTCTGCCACGGTAGAGGGATGGAAGGTGGGGGTGTGGGTAGAAAAGAAGAAAAAGGAGGAGAGACAGGCTTTAGGGATGAGGAAGGCTGGATAGGCAGACAAAGAGAAAGACGCAGAGCAAGCAGCGAAGGAAAAGGAAGGAGCTGAAAGGAGATACACCCCTGCCAAACAAAGACATGAGGAGTGAAAGCAAAGACAGGCACAGAGGGGGAAGAGTGGGATGTTGCAGGACAAACAGGCAAGGAATCATACACAGGATTAGTGACAGATGAATAGTGGAGTCCCCTGTTCCTGCTCTCCTCTGCTTTTCTGACACTCACTCCCTGCTTCTCTCCATCTTTGTCTCTCACCAGCCACTTTGGCTCTCTAATCTAGTCTGATGTCAGGAGAGCCAAAACTGATTCCAGCCCTTCAGGGAGAGACGGCTTTATGTCACATACCCCCAGTTAAGATGATTTGGTCCTTCGGGGAGTGTGATCTAACTATTTGTTGATTTAGTATTGAACTGTGACAGAGCCATCCTTCACTGAAGGTACATCACACGTACAGAATCAAATATTCAAAAACAATATTCAAGTTTTTATGACTGCAGCATCACATCAGAGAGGGGAATCTAGATGCTTCATGCATCATTTTAAACACATTTTGGCATATTTAATTCAGCCTAGTGTATTTCTTTCTATAATCTTTGGAAACTTTGTTTTTGACTAGAATATAAAATTAAGTTCTGTGGGTTTGAACAAAGCTTGACTGTACAATGCTCAATTTGCAATGACAGATCTGTTAAAAGCTCTGTAGGGTTTAAAAGGTAGGTAAGGGGCATAAATTATGACTTTAAATTACTTTTGTTCATAGTGATGGTGTAAATGCCTGGAAGGTCATTCAGTAGTGTTCGCACCATGGCTGGTTTACTCTGCTAGAGAGCACCGGGGCAAATGAGAGCTCATGGGCCCCTGCGTACAGCGGTTCTAGGCTAGAATACTATGTAGGGCTCCTGAACACTACTTGACTAGTTAACGACTAAAACCAACAGTTTTGGCTTGTGAGCAAAAAGAAGAAAAAGACACAAATGAAGTGGTTAGATATGGGTCCAGTCAGCAAAAGGAGATAGTAGCAGATACATTTGTAATTAGAACAGTGATGATCATAATCCTCTAATTGGGATCAACTGGTCATTCAAATAAAAGTGAAATTTATTTAGCCCTTTTTTGAGGACCACTAATATTTGATTAGGTTCAACCATTCCTTGTCATTCTACTGGGGAAAAAAAGTCAGGGTTCCCACACTCAGACTTTTCACTGTTAGCAAAATATCAGAGCTTGAATTGCCCTGTTTTGGTTGTGATAAGCCATCGGTCAAAGTAAGACAGCTGTATGAAAGCAAACCTCTGCCAGAAGGTGTGGAGGAAGTGAGGCCTTGATGTTTGGAGAGGTGAGGCACAATGAACTTTTAATCAAGCACTTTGAAGGCTGTCCTTTCATTCATCCATTCATTTACCTTTACGACTTCATTTAATTAGTCAATTTCAAGGACACTGAAGGCCTGCAGGAGCCATACAATACAAAGCTTATCCCAGAGTCATAATATGTGGCTAGATTAAGTGCAATGCTAAACTATCCTTCTTTCAATGTACAACACAGAAGAAATTCCAGTAATGCTTACAATGGGAACACAGAATACTTCTGGATGAATTGATCAACACATTCTGCTGAAAAATGTCTGTTTGACTCACAAATCGTTGCCTTCATTGCTGATTGCCTCCTTCCACAGTCTCCAGCCCATCTCATGCCTCTTTAACTGAATGAAGCTCTGCCAGGGCACCATCCCATTATGTAGTACAATACAAAGCCATGAACAAAACTGCATGAATCACTGTAAACAATACCAGACAACAACATGACAAATGCCACATGGAAACACTCTCAGCACACGCCACGTGACTTGCTGCCGTCCATCTCTGCCGACAAGACGTACTGTCAGGAAACAATACAGTAACAAGCACAGGCCGTCAAAAAACGCTTTGTGATGCTCCCCAGAGCAGAGCAGGCAGTTCTATCCTCTCCACTACCTCCCCCCCCCAACCAACCACACACACACACACACACCACTCAACAACACCCCCAATCTGCTGGGCTCTGCAGCGGGAGGGAACTGGGATGTGACAAATCAGCCGGGACCCTGGCAGTCAACTTCATGCCCGGCGATAATGAGCTCCCGCCGGAGACGACTCTCACAGGGAGGGAACGCCGACATGGAAAAACGTTAACGATGCGCTAATCGGCCAAAGTGGAATGTGTAAAGAATTTAAAAAGAACCAAAAAAAGAAGTTATCTTCTCAAGGAGGTGTGAATATGTGAGGATGGAAGGAGGGGGAGGGAGTGATGTGAAGACAGGCAGATGGACGGACAAACAGAACCAGGAGGAGGGGATGAGCGCGAGAGTCTGTGCGGAGACTCGGAGCGTGTGCTGGATGTGCAGGGGACAAGGACGGGCTGGATCAGAGCACATGGTTTCAGCGCAGCGTAAGCCTCCCTCGGTACGGCAGGTGGAGGCTGCAGTGTGTGTGTATGAGAGTGTGTGTGCTTCCCGAGCAGGTGGGTGAGTTGCTGTGTCATTTGGAGATGCCTGGAGCCTTCCAGGTGACAAAGGAGGCCTAATTCAGCCTGCGTGGGGATTGGGGGTGGTAGAAAAGGTGTGTGGGTGGGGACAGTGAATTGGGCCTGTACTCACTACTGAGTACTGCCACTGCATACCTACTGCTTAGTACTGCTGCTTTCTAATGATTCTAGGTACACATGACAGGGCTCACAGATACAAGACGTCCAGCTAGGAACTAACTGAAACTCGGTGCAGACTCTCTTGGGTAAAACCAACAAGTCCTCCAAATTAAACCTTGTTGGTCCATGCAGTGCAACGACACAGAGAAGCGTTTTCTGATCTGATGTCCCTATCAGCAGGACAAAATCATGTGTCTGTGCTGTCGTGTTATGAATCACTGGATGTGACTACGCTATGGTTAAGGTTTGGTTAGGCTGAGGCACAAACATGACTTTGTTAGGTTTAGGGAAACATTGTAGTTTGGGTTAAAGAGCAACTTAACCCCAGGCGGAAAAGCATTGTTTTGTTATGTTGTTATGTGCTTAGTAATGTGCTCTGTTGCACCTGTAACCATAGCCAACACTGATGTCACAGGTCCTGGAGTACACCTGCTACACTGCTCATTTCCCCTGAAGCTTAATACACCTCATATTATATTTCATAAATATGTAATAACGTCTTCTGACATCAGAGGACGTGTGCTTTTTTCAGGTAAGGCCTCAAATGAATAATTCTTGTGCACTAACGCAGATGAAAACATAATAGAGATCACACTTACTATAACCATTGTGTTTTTATTTTCCATTGGCTCAGGTTAATGTGACCTTTCACACCTGTAGTCTGGGTCATTTGCTCCAGGCCATGGGAAAAAATGATACATAGCTGTCTTTTAGTTCAGGTGTGCTTCATGTTCACACTGATCTATTACAAACAAAGCATGAGCCGTAAGCCTAAACTCAAAGAGCTCACCAAAAAATAATTGATTATTATTATTAAACATTATTGGTTGAGACTGTAACTGGAACTTGAGTCATAAATAATGACAAACAAGTAGATTTTGTACTGTGATATTACAGGGTGATAATTCATATGTGGTTGCTAGTTTTCACTCCTTAAATAAATGTTGCAGGACACAGGGTCAATACACTTCTGATTACTGATACTGTATCAGGGAAGATCCCAGGACTCATGCGCATACGTGTTACCTTTGTTACCAAATGATCTTACACGAACACAGGCAGTACATTGCAGATTGAGAGACTGCTTTCCCATCAGGTGAGCAGATTTAACTTTTTAAAATTAATTTAGTAGTTTGGCTTTTAAATTAATTTCGTTAAAATCACATATCTACTGCTTTGCTTTCACACCACGAACAGAACGCACTACCTTATTGTCTGATTGTAAGCGCACCTTCAGAGTTCCAGAGTAGCAGAGTTTGAGTGACAGCTTTAACACCAGACCAACCAAATCAAAACGACACCAGAACTCATTTGACCAGAGGCCTGTACTACGAAGCAAGTTCAACATACCCAGGATATCTTTTCATTATCTGGCTTCACTAAGCCTAACAACCGCGATCACGCTAAGCGTCACACGACAGTGGTTATCATCTTGGTAAGTCTACCCAGGGTTTCCCAATCTAGCTATGAGCGTGTTCACATAAAAGGGGCGGGGTTTGCAGCATATGACCAATCACAAACATGAAAAGTGTACTGGCAGCAGAGCGGCATACTTACATACAAACGAAGAGCAAACTATAATATTAGAGAAATATAAAGAAGTTAAACACATCATCCAGGCTAAAAGCAACACAACTGCAGCTGCCAAATGCAGGAAAGACAGCTGGCAAAAAATCTCTGACTGTGTGAATATGTAACGTTAAATTAACAGGCTTATGGTATCACTGCCTCATCATTAGGGCACGAGTAGATCTGACTATAGCACGAGTAGATCTGACTATAACAGGTGGTCATAATGTCAGCCATAACATTATGTGGTGGTGTAAAACGGACTTGGGAGCAAATAAAAAATAAATATAAAAACATAATTCAAAGCAGTAATTGGGCTTACTTTCATATCTTATAAGTACAACAAGTACAAGGCTTTAGTGTTTCAATCAGTCTCTGTTGTAGGATGATATTGGGATACAAAAGCACACTGAAATGGTTTTGACATTGCTTGCAAGAAGGTGACACAGATAAGTCAGTCCCTCTGATGAGAATCTACACCGATCGGCTATAACATTATGACCACCTGTCTAATATTGTGTAGGTCCCCCTTTTGCCACAAAAACAGTCCTGACTCGTCAAGGCATGGACTCCACTAGACCTCTGAAGGTGTGCTGTGGTGTCTGGCACCAAGACATTAGCAGCAGATCCTTTAAGTCCTGTAAGTTGCGAGGTGGGGCCTCCATGGATCGGACTTGTTTGTCCAGCACATCCCACAGATGCTCGATTGAATTGAGATCTGGGGAATTTGGAGGCCAAGTCAACACCTTGAACTTGTTGTTGTGTTCCTCAAACCATTCCTGAACCATTTTTGCAGTGTGGCAGGGCGCATTATCCTGCTGAAAGAGGCCACTGCCATTAGGCAATACCGTTTCCATGAAGGGGTGTACTTGGTCTGCAACAATGTTTAGGTAGATGGTACGTGTCAAAGTAACATCCACATGAATGGCAGGACCCAAGGTTTCCCAGCAGAACATTGTCCAAAGCATCACACTGCCTCCGCCGGCTTGCCTTCTTCCCATAGTGCATCCTGGTGCCATGTCTTCCCCAGGTAAGCGACGCACATGCACCCGGCCATCCACATGATGTAAAAGAAAACATGATTCATCAGACCAGGCCACCTTCTTCCATTGCTCCGTGGTCCAGTTTTGATGCTCACGTGCCCATTGTAGGCGCTTTCGGCGGTGGACAGGGGTCAGCATGGGCACCCTGACCGGTCTGCGGCTACGCAGCCCCATACGCAACAAACTGCGATGCACTGTGTGTTCTGACACCTTTCTATCAGAACCAGCATTAACTTTTTCAGCAATTTGAGCTACAGTAGCTCTTCTGTTGGATCAGACCACACGGGCCAGCCTTCGCTCCCCACGTGCATCAGTGAGCCTTGGCCGCCCATGACCCTGTCTCCAGTTCACCGGTTTTCCTTCCTTGGACCACTTTTGGTAGGTACTGACCACTGCAGACCGGGAACACCCCACAAGAGCTGCAGTTTCGGAGATGCTCTGATCCAGTCATCTAGCCATCTCAATTTGGCCCTTGTCAAAGTCGCTCACATCCTTACGCTTGCCCATTTTTCCTGCTTCCAACACATCAACTTCGAGAACAAAATGTTCACTTGCTGCCTAATATATCCCACCAACTGACAGGTGCCATGGTAACGAGATAATCAATGTTCTTCACTTCACCTGTCAGTGGTCATAATGTTATGGCTGATCGGTGTATATCTCTCATATAAAAAGAGTCCCTCTCATGATCCGTGCACCGAGCTCCATGGAATTTTCTATTGGTGATGCCCTGGAGAATTGATTGGTCAGTAGGCAGTGCTTTTATACGTGTTGATCTGTTATCTCGAACATAAACTGCTCCGGAGCAGGTTAGGTGTGCAGCATAAGTTACCATGGCGATTTACCCCGGTAAGAAGTGAACCAGCTTCGTAACCTGAAGTTACCTTGCTAACCCCAAATCCTGCTTCATAGTACAGGCCTCTGAACCAAACAGGTTAGGCTTTATCTGCCTGGAGGCTTCAGGATCACAGGAGACTTCACTCATGTCCAACATTGACATGTTGAGTTGTAGTAAAGGTTGAAGACTATCGACAGATCAGCCTTCAGTCTATAGCTTCTAAGGGCTTTACAGGTGGATGATGGCTGTCTGGGGTGCTGATCCTTGATGTTTTAAACAACACCATTACTTTACCAAGCTTCATGATATATTGCTCAGGCGCCAACGTTTGGACTAAGAGACACTGACACAGTGTGTATTCTAACAAAGGAAAAGATGCCTCAGGAAAGACTGAAACTATATTTTTCCCATTAATATTGCTTGAGCATGATTTGTGCTGTGCTATGCAGGCGTCTAGTTTTAAGTACTGCCACCTTTTATATTCCAATCAAGCCCAGGTTTGGGGTTTGTGTGGGAGCAGGGAAAGGAGTTAACTAGCACTGCACAAACCTGTCAAAGAGTGTTTCATGTGATGCAAGCACCACCACAGCCACTGATTGATTTTTTAAACTGTATCGACAGTGATAATGACAACTGCTGTTAACAGAAAACAAGCCTTTTCTTCCCCTTTCTTGGGTAGGGTGGGGAAGGAAAGGGTTGGATTGTTGGGCACACAGCAGATTTCGACGTAATACAAACAGAACGTTTTGACTTTCTGCGTTCAAACAAACCTCTATGAAATGTCCTGGGGAGGAAGGGGAAGAAATCCTTCCCCGCCTTTGTCTGTTGTGTCTGGATTGCAGCATGAGACATTTTACACAACAGCCAAGACCCCCCACCCCCCCACCTCCCACCACCACCACCATTCCTTACTGTTAATGCAGGCATAATGAAGGGCCGTTTAACTTGCATTTAGAAGCGCTGGGGGAAGCACATTTGTCCCTTCCTGTTCTAAATAATGACCAATTACCAGGGAGTGTGAGGTGGGCTTCAGCACCGCGAATGAGACGTTTCAGACCGTGGAAAAGCTGTCATGGGTGGGCGGCTGGGGGTTGGACAGTTGGGTTTAGGCCTCTAATTGGAGCCAGATTTCACACTCATATTTCTGATGATGCTGCAGCATGAGGGATAGAGAAAGAGAGAAAAAAGACGAGGGAGAGGAAGGGAAACAGGGAAAGGGGAGGGGAATATGAGGGTCTGAGCAAGAAAGAGCCGATAAAGAGAGAGAGAGACAGACAGACAGACAGACAGACAGACAGTGGGAGATATGGAATGAGAGATGAAAAACTGACTGCAAGAGGGAGGATGACATGAAGAGGGATGAGAAGAGAGAAAAAGAAAGAGAGAAGAAAGAGAACCCGGAAAAGAGGCCCCGCTGCTGTTTGTCTTGCAGGGATAATATTCCACCAAAGTCTAATACTGTCCATAAAAGCTGTTGGACTTTTTCTTTCCTCCTGCAACCTAACCCCCCTCTTCCTTTCAGAGTGATAGTTGCCTTGGCAACTGTGGCAAATCTTCCTTTTCTCAAACAGATGTCCCATTTAGTTGGAAATTAGAATGTGTAAAAAACCCACGAGACGCAAATGATTTCAAAGTTCTCCAGTGGAGAGAAGGAAACGAGGGGTGGGGCGGAGGAGAAGAAAGACAATAGAAAAAGGGAGGGAGAACCCCCCCTCCTCTTGTCTTCTCTCCTTGCCTCCAGTGTTCTGTGCTTCAGCGTGTGCATTGTGGAGATTAGCCAGATCATCCAGAGCTGGTGGTGCGTTCGGGGGAAGTGAAAGAGGTGTTGCGGCTGGTTGGGTGGGCAGCGGGGTGGAAGGAGGGGTGGCAGGGTGGCTCCCACTCCAGCATCCAGGATGGGGTGGGGGCAAGTGGCAAGAACGGTAAGCCCGGTGCCAGCATGGCAGAAGGGACACACTGCAGCGTGTGGCCCTGAGCTGCCCTCGAGGGAAGGATAGAGCCTGTCCTGTGGTCCCTGCACACTGCAAAAAATATCCTGACACTCTCATTTAAATGCAGAGCTGAACCTTTAAATCTTAACAATTTCTATTCCTTGTTTTTAGTGTAAATCATCTTGTGCAAGAAAATATGCACCTTAACAACACACTTAATGTTGTATTAAGTCAGAATTAAAGAATCAGTAATCAACAACTCAAATTCCTGCCATTTGGGTGAGTTAATTGCTCTTGTTTCAAATGCAAATCAGTTCTTGAAAAAATACCCATTATAAGAGATTATTTGATCAGCTTTAAAGAAAAAATCCACCCAAAAACACTAAGCACCTCAGTAAATAAGAAACTGGCTGGGACAAGTGATTAAATGGAAAACAAAGCAATGTTCTTCTGAGACATTTCCAGCAGAGCCACGCCACAAATACTAGAGCACTGACATTCAGCAATCAACGGGGAGAATCCATCATAGAAGATGCACACAGAGAGACCAGTCCACCAGTCCTCTCGATGGACCAGAATATTCAAAGCAGCCTCAGGACATGTTGGATCCATCTCAAGGCCAAGGAAGCTTCCTGTTTAGGTAGCATCTAAGAAGGATATCACATTTTTAGAAACATAATGTTGCCATGATTTTTCCATCTATGGTGTCCAATCCAAACTGCTTCCTCATATCACTCCTCAGATGGTTTGGTATCATGATTATCCTTTTACCACAGCTTGCTAGTTTTCTCCATTTTGCGTTGACAAAGGAAATAATAACCTAGTTTACTGAGAGGGTGATTAATGGCTCAGATGGACAGGGTGTATAAGCTGTGAATTTTAAATTTGAACACATCAGCTGGATATGACAGTTCTTCAAATTTCAAATAAAAACTGACAGCTCTAGTTGGAAGAGACTAGTGAATCAGCTCGGACAATTTTTGTTACTTTCTGAAACCCGAAATCCGACAACCACGCCCACTCCAGCTGTGTGGAGGTGTGAATGTGGGATTTGACCATCTCTCTCACTCTCTCTTTTTTCATTTGTCAATTTTCACGTGTACAACAGAGAGCAACACTACGGATGCTTTGAGGAGAGAGTTGTTAAAAAGATTTAAATGATTATGGTGGCCCTCTCCATAATTTCACTCTGTGTTGCCATTCAGAACAGCTATAAACACTTCTGTCTTCCATTGTGGTTGGACGACACAAACTAGTTTGTTTCAAGCATAGCTTGGCCTTAACATTATGGAGTGCAAAACTAGAGATACCATCACTATTGCAGCAGAATTTGGGGAAAGTTTAATAGACCATAACCATATATATATATATATATATATATATATATATATAAACATGTTTTACTTTTCAGCCAACTAGCCAACAGGTACAGAAAGCTAACCAGCAAACAAAGGCACCTCATTGGGAAGGTTTAAGGATGTAGCACGTGACCTCTTACAGATACTGCTAATGCTTTGTGATCATATAGAAAACCAGCAGTGAATGCAATGAGTTTAGGCCAATAGGCATTCTGGTAAATGTAGGACTGAAATCCACATTTATATAATAACGTGGAGTACAAAAGAGTAAATTACAACACTTCACCACAAAAGAACACCTGCAATTACGATGACATATTCCTAACATTGTCAGACTATGCACATGTGTGATTGTCAGTATTCTGTGTAAAGAAAATCTGGGGGAAGATGTCACTCCAGTACAACATGCTTATCTTGCTCGGAAGGCTCACTTTAAAGTTAATCTGCTGTCTTTCACAGTGAACACATTTGTTTGCTACAATAAATGAAATTGCATTCAGAGGAAGCACAATCATCTCATTCGCTGGTTTCAAGTGTGTGAAGAGAAATAAGAGAGAGAGAAACAGATAATATGACTTCCCAGCGTGGACATTTTTTGCAGCGTCCCTGGCATCCTGACTCTCCCGACTCTGTGGTCAAACACCGAACATAAGCGCTCGCTGATGAACTGGCGAGACGGAAACAAGAAGGGTAGGGAGCAGTGTGTGACTGTGTAGAGGCAAGACAAGAGAGACTGAGGCGAGGCGGAACAGAAGGACAAAATCACTTTAATTCAGTTTTTTTCCTTGACAATGCCACATGCCTTGGGGAGGGAAGGCATGTGTGAAATGGAGGAAAATGCCCCATAGCATACCATAACACACAAGCACACACAAATGCTGACACCCACACACCCACGCACATTGAAGTTCTGCCCCTGGAGGCCATTTAACAGGTAATTTAAAGAGAAATCCCTCCAGGGAAACGACACAGTAAATGTCCTCTCTCTTGTCTGCTCTTCCTCCCTCCATAACTGTTTATTCAGCTACAGGGCTGCAGACTGGCAGCACTTACTGAAATTGGAGACGAGTAGGAAGGAAAAAAAGGGAAGCGGGGGGCGGGATGTGTGAGAGGGTGGGAAAGTGACAAGTGTTAAAGTAGGCCATTTTTTTTCTTCTTTCCTCTGCCCAACCCCCTTAAGTAGCCGTTTATTAATGTTCAGTGTTCGTAGGCTACTTTATTTGGGTCCTGTGGGAATGTAAGGGCTACAGGGATGGAGGTGGGAGATGGAGGAATGAAGGGAGAGAGGAGGGGACAGGGCCCAGGGGGTTTGAGAGTCTCAGAGTGAATCGGATGTTAATTTAGTGTGGGCTCTGGTGAGGAGGCCCAGAAAAGCATGAACTCCCAACTGTACGTCTCTCTGTCGTCTTCCATCTTTAAAGGAGCACACCGGTGATGCTGCGTGTTATAGCCCATTGACTACAAACCGTGCATACATTACATTACTGCAGACAGTATTCCAACCATCCCACATGTTTTTAGATTGATTTCCTTCCTTCCAGGCAGCCATTGGTTTTGGTTAATTTCAGTAGACTATGGAAATAAACTTGGAATAACTTAAAACCTGCACGAGGTATTCATCACACTGAGCATTTTGGCAGATGTATATTTTTTGTCTTCAAAAAAATCAGTGGATAAGCTCATTTATCAGTGCCTTACAAAAAACCATCTAACCATTCCAAAAGCTATTCATATGAGCATTTTCTGATCAGGCAACCCTATGGTTAACATGTGGGTTAAGTAAATTACTAAAAAAAAAATAATAATAATATTTAAAACATTTAAAATTAATAATAATATAATAATAATAATAATAATAATAATAATAATAACTTAAGGTCCACTTACTAGCTTTTACTGGAGCTTTCACTGTCTTCCTCAGCGGATGGAGTTTACTCAGTTGCCATGGAGAAAATTCAGTCATCATCACTTAGTCCACTTAGTTAAGGATAGGCAAAGATCATGGTCATGGTTAAGAGAAACCAACGTTGACTGTTAATGGCATGATGCAAACCACAGTCTCTGCTGTCAAAGTTAGACACCTTATTTGCCCAACTGTCCACCACAACCTCTTCCCTAATCCATGTTAAAGTACTCAAGACAAGATTCAAAGACTGGAGAAGCGAAAGGATGCCAGTCATTGTGAATTAAACACATGCTGACTCAGCAGCACAAAGTACAGAAGTTGTGAAAGTTTCATCTAACGCTCCCTTGTTCAGCTTAGGAACTCAAACTTGTAGGAACAGTGTGCTCTACTGCTCAAGACATCTTGATAAACTTTAGGTAGCAAACAAGTATAGTAACGTAGGGAAACCTTAGAATGATGGATACGCAGCATAAACATTATTCCATGAGCTGACGTTTCAGCAAAAACACAATGTCTTCAGAGCTCTGAAGAAGGTGAACTGCATTGTCAAAGCTCTGTCACACTGTTGCCAGAAAGTCAATGCTGCATATCTGTCATTCTAAATTTTCCATGGGAGTGGTTTTCTACATGGCTATGTCATGGAACTTCACCACATCATGGAGCTGAAATTGATAACGGTCAGCAGCTTCCCAAGTCTCCACAATATAAATTTAGTCAGATTCCACAAATTAACTACTTTGACGTGTGCCAGTACAGTGTCAGTGTTAGAAAATACTGCCCGATTAGAGATAAGTATGTAAATTACACACTCAACACAAACATGGCCAAACGCTACAGACTAGTGAGCCAAAGACAGTCTGCTGCCTTTAATTCCAGTTTTTAGCAGACATTTTTCACACCTTGGAAGTCTGACTGTCCTTGAACGTACCAACAGGGACTGTTCTTCAAAATGGTCCCTGTTTGCAACCACATTACCACACAATGACAGTGTAAAACAAAGGCCACTAAATGTTCACTCTGACGTATTAGCTATCTAAGTTTTTGATTTTCATAGCATCCTGAAATGAAGTGAAACCAATGGCTGCCTGGAAGGAAGGAAATCAGTCTAAAACAATGGTTGGCAATAATGTCAACGAAGACAATTTCTAGTTAATGGGCCAAAACATGCAACACCACCAGTAGAGTACTTTAAGAAGTTGGATTTGTCACTCATTCATTCTTTCTCTCCATCATTCAAACTCGTCTTTCTTTGAAGTGTTTTTTCATCAGAGGGAGAACAAAGCAAACTCCAACTGCTCCGACAAGAGAAAGAAGGTCAAATTACCTTCATGCCATCTCCACCATCATTAGACTCATTATCATTAAAGGAAAAGCTTTGCGTGCCACCGTCGCATTTTACCTCTCCTTTTCCAGCCCTCCACTCTCCCTCCTTTCTCCTTTACTTTCACTGGGGCCATGAAAAGAAGCCAGTTAATTAAAGTCGACGAGAGTCCCTTCCATTTCTTGCTCATCTGCGAGGACAAGCCATCAAACGGAGCGCAGGTAGTTCATTTCTGTCAAATGAGAGTGGAGGAAGAGGAGATGGAGGAAGAGGAGACTGGGGGGGGGGGCTCTCTTCATCTCTTTAGTTTTTGATGAGCTTTCTTAATTGGGCCACTATAGAAGGAGAAGTGAATCCTCAATAATTAAAAAATCTAATTAAGGAGTCTTTTACATCTCCGTCCTTAATTATTCCACGCGGCGCAGTGGGGAGCGATACATTTCTGCCGTTTTCATTTAAAGAAGAAAAAAGGGTCTCTCGTTTCTCTCCCCCGTTGCTCCACGCTAATCCCCCATCAACAAACAGACTACTTTGTCTCTCGTCTCTGTGTCTGTTTGTGTGTCTCTGCCTGTCTCACATAAACATTTAAAGAGATTTAACCCATCATAAAGACACTTTTCCTCCGCTCTCCTCATCTGCCCCCTGCCTGTCCTCTCTTGCTGTTTCTATCCGTCTTCCTGCCCAGTTCAACAGCAAAAAGTACTCAAAGACAAGATGGTACTTGAAGAGAACAACTCTCAACCAATGAACAGTTCTCCCCAAGTTAGACTTGTATCTTGACCCTACAAAAAATCCCCATAGGATTTGGAATCAAGTCTCTAACCCTATTAGTTTCAAAGTTATTAGGCTGCCCCCTAAAATTCAATTATTCTAAGCATCTGTCAGAGACCCTCAAGCCAAATAGTCTCTTGTCAGGGTTTTACATGTCTGCTGTCTGTCACCGTGAATATAGGCTACATTTTTAAAGGATAAGTGATATTCTATATTTTCCCCAGGAAAAGACCAAACCAACAATGAAGTGATCCTACTAACAAGTATTTGATAGATTTTCTTCCTCTGAGCCATAAACGATTAAGAACACATCAGTGAGCCACACTGTTGTTCCTTCATCAACATGAACACACACACTGTAGTTTATTTGGACTCTGACTCTATCAAATGTGGATTCATCCGCTACTGAAAGTAGTCCCCAACAAATGCACTATTTGCTCCTGTTTGTTTGATAAAAACAGTGAGCAGCTGTTTTAGGAACTGACTGAGCCTTTTATAAATGAATTTATCTATTTGTGGGCTGTTTTTCAAGATTTATAGAAATGTATGGGCCACAGACAGGTAAGCGATCTGTTACAACTTCCTGACAAAACCCCATTAATACCCCGCGGGCATCCTATATGTTAATTTTTTTTAAATTCAATACAATTGTTGTTGTGCGCTAACCCTGAATTTAGCATTTTTAGCCTCAAAGTTAAGGTAAAAGTGTAGTGAAGTTGGAGAGTATTAAGAGACAGACTAAGGCTGCATTCCAACTGACAGCCCTGTCATTCATTTGAATGAGGCCAGTCCAGATGCCAGAAGGGTCCAGCAAAAACAAGCAAGGTGCTGTGGTGCAATCAAGTATGCAGGAGCACATTCCTGGTAGATAATTTTGTAAAGTGAAACCTGTATTTCTACTCTTTACCTCATGATCGTCATGACGAGAAGATAAAATAATTGCCACTCTGATAACCTTTTAGAGATGTAAAATGAGTGTTAAAAATCACTGTTTCTGTGTGCTGTCGTCTAATAAGTCGTAGATAACTCACAGATCTGTTACTCAAACGGGACCTCCTGGACGGACTGTCGCACTGGTACCTGTCACACTCCCACATATTCCCATATTCAAATTGCTTGTTTTGTCCAATCAACAGTTGAAAACCCAAAGACATTAATTTACTGTCATAGAACATCAAACACCCAGCAAATATTTACCGCTGAGGACCTGGAACCACTGAACTTTGGGAATTTGTGCTTAAAAACTGACTTAAATTATTCAAATTAAGTGAGTCAGTTATGGAATGCCTACAGAAATAATGAAACTGCCATGTACAGCTGGGGTCAATAGGGGCCCTAAGCAAATCTTTGCCCTGATGCCCCCTTGCAGGTTATGTGGCCACGAATGTAGACTTACTTTTGAGTATCTTCAAGATTACAAGATTGTCTTCTACTGTTAGAATTCTATACAGGACTGGACCTTATTTAGAAAAATGTACTGCAACTTCAATGTGATACATACAGCATGTTCAAAGAAGAATGAATTGCTGTGATAAAGGATTTTGTTAAAGAAGAGGTTTTCACTTTTCCTATCAGATTTCAGTCTGTTCTTAATTGGCTGCTGATGAACAAATTGCACAGAGCGAGAAGCGCATACTCATGGCTGTGTTTGTGCTCATAGAGGAGCAGTTCCATAAATGTGCAAAGCTGCGTGTCCTGGCCATGCAGCTCATTATTAATAATGACTCAGATGTAATCTGCCGAGGTTGCCAGATTGGTTTCTGCTGCCGAGAATCTTAGTTGCTAAATTATGAGTAGAGAGTTCTGAGATACTGAGCATCCAAGATCTGTGATACCAGCTGGTGAAACTATTATGTACTTTCTGTGTGAATATTTAATTTCAAAAGTTGATTTTTTTAAATTCAGTCCAGTAATAGAAAGATGGAGCTCACTTTTAATTAATAAATTAACGACAGATAATACCTTATAATTACATGGTTCTAAAATGGAACAGAAATGCTGGAATGCTCCCATCTATATTGTACATTTGTGCAAAGAATCTCCATCTGAAATTGTCTTAGTGCAAGGAAAAAAATGGCATTCAGATCCCCGACCATTCCAAAGGACATAACTTTTCTAGCATATCTAAATCTAGGATCATTGTCATCTGACTCCACCCAAATGCACAAACATATTTGACTGGATGTCTATAGGCCAATCATAGTGTTACACATCATCTTAAGTGGACTGCAGTAGAGCCACACCCCTTTTTCAGCAAACATGACCGACTGTGAGGCAAGGAGGAAGCGCAAGGCACGTTTGACTCTATTAATCATCTTATTAAAGTACGTCATGTGTGTTTGAAGTAAACATGAGATGCTATATCACTTCTACATGTCAAAATATCACATGAAAGATTTATAGCTTGTACTCTGGTCACTGGATCTGAATGTCAGCGGAAGGGAAATGAAAAGGGAAATAGTGTTTTGATTGATTCTGACTGTTCTGGTTTGATTTTCTAATGATACAATAAGCTTATAATGCATCCTATTGATTACGTACACAGAATATTCGACTGAGGAGACTGATGCCAATGAACTGAATGAACCACTCAGGACTGACCCCTTGTTTTTTATCAATAATTTTGTTAAAATAATACAAAATATATATGCAGTGTGTTTTCAAGCATCACTTTATTAATTGATATGAGTTAACCATTCATGAAAAATATATCCACTCAGGTTTTTGTCTTAAGACTATTTATTGTCATTTTTACTATGAGGTGGTTTCTCACGTTCAGATTCTCCATCCACTGGACATAAAAATAACATAAAAAAGTATTTTAATACATTTTTTTGATTGCTAATGATTTATGAGTGCATTTAGAGTAGAAATCCACCATTACAAGATTTTCTTTGTGTTTGGAACATAATTGGGTTCTGAGAGAGTAAATGAAAGACATTTTCTTTGGTAGAGGAAGTTGACATCCCATAAAAATGGTAGCTTAAATATAGCTACAGAACATTTTTCATGCATTGCTTGGCTCCTGTTGTTTATTGTTATTTCTGGAGAAGATTCTGACCTGCTGGACTGAATTTGTTTAGCAAATAAATCAAAGCTTCTGCATACACTTAATAGATTTTGTTTTCTAAATTAGGTGTATAAAATGGAGACAATAGTATGGCAACTTTTATTTATTTTGCATCAGACTTGCTGGTGTGCCATAGTTCTAAAAAAAAGAGCATTTATAGGTTAACAAAATCTCATCCAAAAATCTTACAATACATAGTGATTTACATAACAAACACTACCAGCACTCAAAATCCTCCAATAAAAAATATTTTATCCAAATAATAGCTGGGATGGCAAAAGTGGGGGGACTTTAACAGTTGTCATGACAGATTCACCTTAATATTCATTGGTAACCCAACATGCCATGCAACATGGAGAAGTATTGAATTTACATTGCAAATGACAGAAGCAAAAATGAGTTGACAGGACAAATGGGACTTCTTACACAATTATAAAATATACTTATATATATAATTTTGAAATAAAGGCTAACCTGGTTTCAGACCCCTGAATGACAGCACATCTCTGATTTTTGTTGCAATTCAGGTAGGTCTGGTCTTGAATTGAAATCTTGTGGAGTTTAGTATAAAGCCAGATTTAAAATGGGGACATAATCTTTTTGTATAGCTAGCACAATACCTAGCTCTAAAAATAGCAACAGAGAAATGACTATAATAATGGCGACAGAGTGTACAGGTGGGTGTAAGTTGACTTACAGAAATAATTGGCACATTTCTTCAGTTGTCATGAATAAGGTTAAGATAACTGCTCCTAGCAACTGTTACCTAACCCTAACCCTGGTGGGTTTGCCTGGCTAGTGCACTTCCTTTGGGCTATTGGGAAATCTGTCAATCAGAACTCTGGTGCGGCACAAACAATCGGACCGGGACCACTTAATAATGGGCGCTTCCAAGTGGACTGTGGCGTGGTTTGTTTGTGGTCTGAAATCACAGATAAAACAGATAAACCCCAGTACTTTGTGACAGTAGTTATGTGATTTTAGTGTCTTCAAGCATTTCATGTGTTGCCTCACCCAGTCAGAGAGTGAGGAAGAGGAGCAGTCTGGCTGGATTGCTCTTCATCGTGAGATGTAAAGGAACAAGTCAGAGTGAATAGACTCCCACTGTAATCACTGAGTCACATTTTCACTGCAGCCACACACATCATGCACACCCTTCATAATTCTGTTTCCGCTTCCTCTTTTTTGCTTTCCACCGTGGTTCTTTATGAGTGTGACTGTGTGTGTGTGGCAGGTTCTCTGCAGTGTCAGATGCAGGCGTGGGATGGACTGGAAATGGCCCGCTGAGAAGCACACAGCATCAGACTACCTCTGTGGAGGAGAGAGAGAGAGAGAAAAAGGAGAGGATGAGGTAGGAGTGAGGGATGGCAGAAGGAACGAGTAAATGGCCCGTGAAGCCAGATGGATAGAGGGATGGAGGAGGAAGAAGAGATGGGAAGTGATGAAGACAGTGACAGACAACGGGAGGGAGAATGAGAGGAGGCTACAGACAGAAATGAAGAAACAGAAAGCCAATCAGAACACAGGAAATGGGAAAAGAGAGGATAGTTGGCTCAGTTGGGCAGTATTATGTGATATTTACTGTTGGGTTCCAATAGCCACATTCCATTTTGGATCCAGTTCCAGGTCTGCAAGATACCCAAATTCACTAAGGTCCAACATTAACAAACCTCTTGTAGAAAACACACAATGTTCTCACTTTTAGCCAGTGCTAATGGTTGACAGCCCAGATTATATCAGCTTTATTTTATTAATGTTAATTTCGTTCTCTGGTTAATGTGCCCTCTGCTAGCCAGTCACACTGTGAGGCTGTGCTTTGAGCTAAATACTAATGTGAGCATGCTAACATGCTGATGTTGAGCAGGTATAATGGTTACTATTTTCACCATCTTAGCTTTGCTTGTTAGCATGCTAACATTTGTTAATTAGCATTAAACACAAAGTCCAGCTGAGGCTGATGGGAATGCCATTAGTTCTGCAGGTATTGGTACAAGTATTGGATACACTGAGATTTTGACCTGAAGATGGTGCTAGATGAAGAGTCAGAAGATCACTAAAGTGTTTTCAATTCATCCTCTGGGGACCATAAATGTCTGTACAGAATGTACTAGCAGTCTGGATATTTCCTGTTAGGTCAGATTCCAGAATCACAGACAGACGACTGATCAGCACTCAGATAATCAGGCGGTCAGATAGTCAAGACAGTCGGGTAGCACCTTGGGGTGCTGATAGTGGTTGTGGTGGTGGTGTGGGGCTGGTAATCCATGGGCCATAAAGCAGTGCCAGCCTGGCTTTGCCATGGTGACGGAGGGACCGGAACAGGCACCGTCCCACTATTCCTGCCAGAGACAGGAGCATGTGGAGAAGGTGGCTGCTGTGTGTGTCATCCATTTAAATGCAGTCCATCAAATGATTGGGGAGTTGAGGGGCAGGGGTTGAAAAGGGTGCACAGATTAAGAAAGACAGGGAAGGAGGGAGTTTAGGGAACAGAGGAGAGAGGACTGAACTAGAAGAGGAAGGAAAGACAGGAAGAGGCATATAGTGGACGGAGGGAAAATGGAAGGAAGCAGAAAAGGATTGATAGAGGAGGTAAGGAAAGAAGGAAGGAAGAGGGGAGCAGGCAGTGCACAGGGGGGACACATAAAGCCTCCAGCTGGAGCCCCTCTGTGATGCAGGAACACACCCCGAGGCTTGCTCACACACACACACACACACACACACACACACACACACACACACACACACACATGAGCATTCAGTCCAAGGCAAGTGAGAGCACACACGGGTGCACACACTCACAGACCCACAATGGGGCACACATTAAGACAGAGATATTCATACACACACACACACACACACACACACACACACACACACACACACTCGTCACCTCATGTGCCCATTACACCAGCCAGGGCCAGCCAGTGCATCTGAATAAAATCATCTCTTCCTCAATATCTTTCACTTCCTCCCCCTGTCTGTCTGTCTCTTTCTCTCCATTAATCACCACCTCTTCCTTCTTTCCTACATCTCTCCGTTGTCTCTTGCCGTCCATGGGTTCTCTCACTTTTTACCTCCCTCTCTTCTTCTTTTCCATCTCCATCCTCCTCTCGGGCCACATCAGGCAGCTCTCTGCAGTGGCCTGAGCAATAAACTCAGGGGACTCTGCTATCAAGCAAACCAATTATCCAGCATAGGGGGCACACACAAACACACTCAAACACTGTCCTCGGGAACCTGTCACTAAAATACACACACACACACACACACACACACAAAGCAGACCATGGATCACCACCCAACCAACTACACACTCACCCTCATACACACACACGTGCGTGTGTTCACACACAATCTGAGGCAGAAAAATAGAAAGCAATGCAAATCAAAGCTAAAGAAAGAAGCAAATAAATGATTCATTTCAAAGATGCACAGATGAAGTTGAAAAGAGAACAGTAGGAGAGCATTGTCACAGTCCCGTTTTAACTTTGGCACCAAGTCATGGTGACACATTAGGATACTCCATTGTCTTATTTCCCAGGGTCGAAGTGCATCTGTCTGTATGGCATTTCTGGTGTGTGCTATATGAGCATAAAATGATGCAGCGGTACAAGACACAATCCCTATATGTTGACCTTTAGAGGGATTTTTTTCAGGAGTTGTTCAGGGTCACCGGTGGTAAATATTCTCGGCACACACAAAGAAAAAGAACCTAAAAGCAAAATCACTTGCAGCAGCAAGCAAGCACGGCAGAGCTAGGAATTTGAATTCATCAACAATGGCTTAGCCTGCTACCAAAAACTTACATAGACCATTCCTCCCATACAGGACACTATCAGAAAGACATTTAGTTCTGAAGATACTTCTGTAATGATGTTCTTCAAACTTTGCTGCACTTGGGGCCACCCAACCTTGAAAAATAAGGCCCAAATATTATGTAAAGTTGATCATAAGAATGTGTTAATTTTACAGAAGCTGGTGACAATAAATGTCACATGAAGGTGAAATGTGCAATAGGTGTTGGCTCTTGTGTGTAGTGGAGAAGTAGGGGTTACTCACCAGGGGGAGCCGTAGATCCTGAAGCCCCGCACTGTGACCTCAGAGTCCTGCAGGTAGATGCAGTTGGTGAGCAGTGACTGGACATTCTCATAATTCTCCGGCTTCAGCTTGGAGGCAGAGGGGAAGTAGTAGAAGTCCTGCTTGATGAGGTCAGCCATAAACTCCTGGTCAAAGGTCAACTCGTGGTTTCCGGCGATTACTATCTTGATGTCGTAGGGCAGGGTACCTGGAAGGGGATGAGGAAAGTGGGAGGAAGGGAAGAAGAATGGAGAAAGGAGGAAGGCAGGAAAATAAAAGGAAGATGGAGGATATGAGGACAGGAGGAATGGATGGAAGAAGGACAGATGAAGAACAGTGGAGAAATAAGAAGAAATAACAGAAAGGGAGGAAGGAAGAAAAGACAAAGAGGGAAGAGGAGATGGAAATGAGGAAGAAGAAGGTGGAAGGATGGAGGAAGGAAATGGAAGGAGGAAGATGGAGGGGGTGGAAGGAAGGGTGGAGGGAATGAGGACAACCTGACAGTCTTAATGGAAGGAAGAAATGATGAATGAAGATGGAAATGGAAACACCTTGTTTATGGAAGCATAGCTGAACGCATCCATCAGGGAATCTTTATCTGGAGGAATGATGTGGAGGGAAAGCAGAAAGAGTGATCATTGTGAAGTTTACCACGCAGAATATTAAACATTTACCGACTATGGCAACCGTGCTGCATCTTTCTCCCCTTTCTCTCTCATCATCCTCCTCTACTTAAACACCCACTCCTTCACATCACCCCCCATTTTCTCCTCCGTCTCAAAGGCTTTAATTGGCTATTCAGAGCCTGGCACAGCAGGGCCGCGATCGATCTGCGCCCATCAAACCCAGCGGCGGCCGGCCCTTCACAAATCTACACAATGTTTTCAAAGCTCTGCTGACGAGACAGAGAGCCAACAAACATCTGGGGGTCTGCTTTGTCAGGTAAAGCGGATGACGGAGAGTTCAATCACCATGGCTTTTTTTTATTACAGTGAGCACTCCGGACTCACAAACATGTGTGTTTGTGAGTCACTTTCCTTTGTGTGTGCGAGTTTGCATGCATCTGTGCATGAACGTGTCATGTTAGTGAAAAGGAGTAATTAAACTGAGCTTTAGAAGAGGCTGACAGCTCGGCGACGGCTCTGTCATAACAGCCAATCACCGCCCGGTGACAGAAAGAAAGAAAGAGTGGGGGGATAGAAGGAGGGAGAGGAAGGAAAGAGCGACAGAAATACTTTAGGAAGCCCAAAAATCCTTGAGTGTGAAGGAGGAATAATAACAAGATGAAAGCAGCTGTCAAAGAGTGCCCATCTCTGCAGTTTGGGCAGGGGCTGCCCCCTCTCCCCAACACAGCTCCCATTTGTTTGGCAGAAGGGCTTGTGTTTAGTTGTCAAGCAGACACCAAAAAAGCCCCGTAAATGAGGGGCTGCACCTCCACAAAGGCACATGTACACACGCAGCCGCACAATCAAAAGATGTTTCAGATTCGTCAGACTTTGGCATTCGAAGTAACGTTCACTCCATCGTCCCTGGACAAACCAAGGTTGAAAGAATAATCCCGAATAAAAATGAAATCATTACTTCTATCTCATGCAAAGTTTGAAAGGTAATGGGTCTTAGTGCTCCAAAAATGCATAACTTCCCTGCATATTTTCTGAATGTCTAATGCAGTATCATCAATGTGTTCCACATCCCAAAGACTGCACTGTGGGTCTTGAAGTCCAATGTTCACTTCTCTCTCACAAGTATTGAGAAATGTAATAAAACTGCAATTTATTGGCAGAAAAAACTTGGATTACACTGCATGATATACTTTTATTCTACCAATGTTCAGCTTTTGAGGAGCTGCTAATGCACTGCACTGGTCATTTCAGTAATTCAAGAGTCCTACCCCATGTGGTATTTATCCCTGCAACATGTTATGAGATAAAAAAGAAACTAAGAGACTGCCACTGCAACAGTAAATTGACATTTGAAGAACTCAATGCAATGTTTCCAACTGATGAAAACATGCACAAATATACATTTAGACACTTTTATTCATTGGCAAACTAGCATTCCAGGCTAACACAAATCTTTGTAAAAAAGCTTTGTATCTCAGATGCCTGAAGCTGCGCCACATTAAAAGCCCTCCAGCTGTCGGAAATCTGACAAAATCAAATCAGGAAGCAAAGACTCATTACCAGAATACTTTTACTGTGAAGCATCTGCAGGGACGAGGCTTAGACAAAATGTTGGCCCAGACTCATTGCTCATGAATGAAAGTAAGAGCCATATTCACTCTCCTTTTAACTCTGGTTTGGTCTCCACCAACTCGTCCATTGATCACAGGGTTGGCGGTTTGATCCCCACCTCTTCCTGTCCACATGTCAAAGTGTCCTTGGGCAAGACACTGGACCCTAAGTTGCTCCTGATGGTTGACCAGCACCCTGCGTGGTCACTCACTGCCATTGGTGTTTGAGTGCGTCAATATGTGAATGAGCGGCAAAAACTTTGTAAAGCGCTTTGGATAAAAACAGCTACATAAATCCAGCCATTTACCATTTTAACTGCTACAACAACTTAACAGCTGCTAAATTTGTGGGCCAAAAGAAAAAGGAAAATACAACAATGAGCTGAAAGATGCTAAAAAAGCTCCTTAAAACTGCAGGGAACTGCAGTGTCGGGTTATAATTCTCTGTGATTTTGTCACAATGAGCGAGCCTTTTCACATTACACCTTGTCATTTGATCCTTTGTTAATATAAAAATATTAATTGTGCAGCTTTAAGAATATGTTGGAATTAACTTCTTTTATCACACAGCCGACTATTTCTAAGCTCTTTGCTTACAGCATGTAGTACAAATCTTGTTGTATTGCATCTCATACTGCCTCACAAAATGCTACAAATGTATCAGACAACACACATTTTCTCTGCAGCCTTAATGACGAGGAAAGGAGCCAAGTAGCTGCATAGGAGCGCAGCATCTACTTAGAGACTTGTTTAGCTTGTTGTTTCAGTCTTTGACTCAAGCAGCCTGAGTGTGAAGTGATAGATGAAAACTGGACTGACCTGAGACTGCATGCATAGCAAAAATGCTAAGTATATATGAAAAATGAATGAAGTAAGGTCAAACAGAAGCTACCATTAGTCTTTAATCTTTGAGCTCTTTCGTTTCTACTCCGCATCAGGTCAGGGATATTTTCTCTGAGGTGGCACACTTTACATCAAACAGTGCAACCTTGTCTCCCTTCATCTGCACAGAAATATAAAGAAGTGTAATGATTCAAAGGGAATCATCCATAGCTACTGCAGTGATGTTCAAAGACAGACAAGTGGAGGAAGAATGAAAGCTGCTTTGGATGAGATCATCAGCTAAAATGCAAACATCAAAAAGAAGTAAGGGAAATGGATATACTGTATGTATGTGAGCCTGAGAGAAGACCGACAGCGAGGAAACAAGGCTATCATAAATTTTGATAAATAAACACTATCTGTGTCTCAGGAATTCTGCAACGTGAGCAGTTTTTCACCCATGAAGTTTGATGGCCAACTGTAAACTGAGAGAAATAAATCAAATGGAAAAATATAAAACTCCACCAGCTGGACACAAATACCACCATCCTCCTACACACACACGCACACACACACACACACACACACACACACACACACACACACAACACGCTCTTACTTAGCAGAATTAAATTTCAATTTCATGGATGAATTTTTTGAAAGTTTCCCCCAGAAAAAAAGCTGCAAGTGACAATATGAGAATACCAACTAGCTGAGCTTTACATAGTTGAATTATACACAGCCAGTGCAAGCATCTGTTCATTGTAGGAATTCTCTCTCCCAGCCAACTGCTGTCAATAAAAAAATAATAATACAAAAAAGAAAGAAATTCAACAATACAGTCTCTTATTGTGCATGTCCACAAAAACCTAATCAATCACAAAAAGACTATTTCTGCATCAAATGAATGTGACAAAAGACAGAGAAGAAAAGGGGTGGAAGTGTGTGAGTGTGTAGGGGGGGCATCTAAACATTTGGGGCGACATTACCCCACAACACGCGGGCCGCTCTTTGTTGCGCCGCCATCTTTTGTCTTTGAATTCAAAAGGCTGCTTTTAAGCAACAAATAGTTTGAATTTGTCTGTGAGAGAATCAGCAGCGGCACAGGGAGGACGGCCACCTCCTGCTCTGTCGCATCAAAAACATAACAAAAGAAGAAGAAAAAACAAAGTCAGCAAGTGAGCAAGGGGGTGTGCAAAGATTCAAGGAAAACATAGGACAGCGCAGGCTGAAAGTGAGGCTGCTTTCAGGAGTGGAAACAGCTGGACTTCACTCTTTCCTTCGGCCCCTTCATCCCTTTCTTCCTCTCTGGTTCTTTTTCAATCTCTTCTCGTTCAGTGTCTTTTCTCTTTTGTTGAGCGCCTGCCCCCCTCCAGTCATACATATCCCATCCCTGTCTGTCTGCCTGTCTGTCTGTCTGTCACCACAAAAACCTCCATCCTCCCATGAGCTCCACAAGGCGGCCTGTGTGTGTGTGTGTGTGTGTGTGTGTGTGTGTGTGTGTGTGTGTAAAAGTGCCACATGCAGCCTGCAGTGCATGTATGTACATGGTGCTGGAGGTCTGTGCAGAAGCATAATGTTTGTGTGTCTTGACGTGTGAATGCGCATGATTGTGTGTATGTGTGTCTATACATAACACTGGCTACAGTATCTGTATGTGTGTTTGTGTGTGGACTCCCACCCCCCACCACAGGAAATCTTCCGGAGTTCGGCCACCATTGTTCCAATGCTGCGATGGGTGGTCTGCTCTTTGAAGAGGAAAATCCCTGCTCTGCCCAAAGCTCTGGCATATACGGGGGGATTACTGCCCATTGTGTGTGCATGTGTGTTTACGCTCTTATATGTGTTTGTATGCATGCAGAAACAAAAAAGCCAGAAATGTCCTGCCTGCCAAGACAAACTTAGTTTCTAAGTGTGTGTGTATGTGCGTAGATACCAAAGACTAGTAGCCAAAACAACTTGCCAAATAACTTAATACCAAAGTGTGTGTGTGGAACGTCTATGAGTGTGTGTGCAGTTGCAGAAAACAGGGGCCAAATATTTCCTGCCAACCCAAAATGCTTAAATGAATAGCATTGTGTGACAGTATGAGTGAATGCATGTGTACAAGAAGCAGTTGCCAAAACGTTCTGCTAAAATTAAAGTTCCGTTCATTACAACTTAAATCTTATTTTTCGCAGTGGTTAAACAAATTACAAAGTATTACATTATTGTTCAACTGCTTTTAAAATTGTACATTTTTGTTAAGCAGGCCAAATTTTCTAGGTTTTTATTGCATCACTCGAGAGCTTTTACCCTTTAGTATTTTGTAAGCTTTAGAAAAGGTGTCCTAAAGGAGGGGTTTGACATTCTGGGGAATCTGCTTTCTTGATGAGAGTTGAAGATCAATACCACTCTCATGTCTGTGCTCTAAGTAAAGACGCTATTCGCTTAGCATAAATAATGGAAGCAGGGGGAAACATCTAGCTTGGCTGTGTCCAAAGTTCAAAAATATACCTACCAACACCTCTGAAGCTCACTAATTAACACTTCATATCACGTTACACGTATCAATCCTCTCCTCTTATTCCCAGAATGAAAGCAATTGAGCATATTTCCCAAAATGTCAAACTATTCCTTTAATTATTCCTTTTTGCCACACACACATAATCCCATGATATCGAGTCACTTATTCTTTCTGTGTCTGTGTACACGCACTACCTGTCTGCACATGTATGCACACACCAAATGTAGTAGCTATAAACACAACCATGTGCATGTCCCTTCCCCACATCTGTCTGTGTCCGTGCTAAAAGTATCTGTGAGTAAAAGATGTGTGAATGGGTCAGACAGGCTGTAGACCAAACCTCAGGTTAGCCAAACTGGAACTGAAAATGAAGGAAGAAGTATTCAGACTATATGCTTCAGTAAAAGTAGCAATACCACACTATTCCATTACAACAAATAAAAGTCCTGCAGTATCTAAATATTAGAAGTAAAATGTACTTAAGTACTCATCAAGCAGAATGGTTCCTGTTAATGTTACATTATTATGATTCTATTATGGATGGTTATTATTGATGCATTAACATTTAAGCCGTACTCTATAGTAGTAAGTGTAGCTATCAAACAAATGTAGTCGAGTAAAAGGTTATTCTGAAACTTAGTGGAACTGAAGTATAAATTAATATAAAATGAAAATACTCAAGTAAAGTACCTTAAAATTGTACTTAAGTACAGTACTTGAGTAAATGTATTTACGACCGGTTACTTTCGACCACTGCAGAAGCTAAAATGATTACCCAAAGTGCCATAGTAAACATCCATCACAGTTTACTTTGACCTGCCATGCCTATTTTCCTGTGCAATTTCTAACGGCATTTCAGACATTTTCAGACATCCTTTTTCTTGCCATGGAAGGTTGGCCAGAACTGTGAAAATAAGACCCAAGTTGTAATAAACCAGAATTATTATTTAATATCAAAGTCTGTGTCTGGCTTTATCGCAAGCACATATGCCTGTGTGTGTTTGTGTGTATACGCCCCACAGCTTATGTATGTCTTCTTTATGTACAGAACATAGTGAGATTATAGCCAAACAGTGTAGCTTTAGCCGGCCTTTATCTGTGCGTGCTTAAACAGAAATGCAATAATTCAAAGAGAAGCTTCAAAAGCAACAACGCTGATGTTCAAAGACAGACAAGCTGAAGACTCAGCTTGGATCAGTTGTAATTCCTTTACTGCATGTGTGTGTGGTGTGTGTCTGTACGAGTCAGAGACAGAGAGGGAAGACTGGATGTGAGAGAGGAGAGTAACGTGACATGAAAGAGAGGAAAAGAGAGAGGTGACTAAGGGATAGACATGCAACAAGGTAGAGATGGATGGTGAGGAGAGGAGCAGCGAGGCTTCTGCCTTCTCACCTCAGCTTCAACTTAATACTCGTTTCATTGAACTCACCACGCACACACTGCTGTTTCTCATCACACACACACACACACACACAGTCACACAAGCAGACGCAAAACAAAGACAGCCAGCAATTATGAGACGGTGTACACAAACACCACCTACTGAGCAACGCATCCAAAACACACATTTTATCTGAGTACAGCAGCACCTCCTAACACTTCACAATGTCCTCACTGAACATAATGCATTACACACACACACACACACACACAAACAGAAGCAGTGACAAAGACAGATTCAGCACATCATCAAGCGGCCTCGTAGGTGGTCTCTCTCTTCTCTTCCTCCCTCCTACACTCCATCTCTGTCTCTTTCATCCTGTCTGCTCCACTTCCACGTTCAGTGTGACGACGTCGCCTCCAGGATAAAGTGCTTGAAGATTAAGCTGCAACCAGCGACGTGGGCTTCTGATGAATGCTGATGAATTAAATGACTGGCCACTCGCCATCTGTCCCGTGTCTGTTTTAAACTGACTGCTAGTGACACCACATTTAGCCTTGTTAAACTACAACCTGCAGTCTTCTGCAGAACGTACCTTTATCTTTCTGTCAGCTAGTTTATCACACAGAAATGCAGTTGGGACTGTTCTGAAAGCAGTTCCAATTTGATGTGCTCAAGTGTTTTTATATTCTCTTTTTCTTTTCTCTGTTTTGGTCCTGGCCGTCCCATGGAGGGCGCAGACACTCATATGTCTCTGATATATATGAAGTCACAAGTTAGGAGCTTCACCAGGAACTCTCAGAGTGTCCTTGAACACACTGACAAGGAAGAGTTTTCATAATGTTACATGATGACAATAGAACTTGTGGACAAAATGTGGCAGACAACTGTGCTCACTGTGATGGTTCACCAATCTCAATCAAATCCAAGTCTCTGCTCACTGATTTTCATAGGCTTGTGAAATGAACTGAAAATATTATAGTGTAATTTCAAAACAAAATGATCAACATGGGGGTGTAATCCATGGGCTAAAGCATGCAAAGCAGACTTTCTATAACCTACATTTTAAGAACTTTAAGCTACACATATCATTATTTTTATATGTGTAATTTGACAGGGCTCGCTTATAGTGATGAACCCACAGAGAATAATCACTCGACTCTGCACTTCTCCTCAGCTCTGTGCAGCATTTTAGCTTCTTTCAGCTCATTGTTTTGGTTTTCTGGTCCGCAACTTTTCCTTTCCTTCTGGTTTGGTTTAGTCTCATGACTCTCATTAACCGTGTTTCCAGCAGGAAGTTATTTTTTAACACAAAAGCTCTGATAAAGCCACTGTCCACTACCTGCTCAGCAGCAAACAGCAGACAGACACAGTTAGAGACTAGCTGGTGAACATAGTGGCATAGAGCTTTTAGCAGCTAAAGAGCCAGACAGAGCAAACCAGAGCTAACAGAGAGTCAATATTGTATATTACATCAGGTGGGCAGAAACTCCACTCCAAATGAATGCTAAAGTTTCTCCCTGTCTGCTGGATGTGTACGTAGGCAGTTGTTTGCTAACACGTTTGCAACAACTTTACAACAACAACTTACAAGGTGATAATATGTTGTGTTTACAGCTTGCCAAAAAGTCAATGAATGCTGCTTTGAGTGAGGCACTAGGCACTAGGCTTTTCTTTGCATTTCCATTGTTATTTATAAACTGGGATAGACGCTTCAGAAATACAAGCCAGCCAGTAGCCCAGAATGATCTCCAGTGCTTCAAACCACTTCATTGTTTTGTCAGCCCATTATTATTATATCCCTTGGAATGATCATTTCTGATACGCACATTTTTTTTAAGTTGTGTGGAAAGTAGGGATGCACCAATCTGACTTTCTCTCTCCCAATACCCATTTTGATACCTCAACTCATGGTCTCTGAGTTCAATCAGAGTTGAGTACTGACACCAGTGCTTTCTTTTTCCCAGATTAAATCTATAAATCTAACATTGTGGAGCATTGGCATCATTTGTATCAGGTCAGGTAACATGATGCCAGGAATCATGGAGCTAAAATTTAAGTTGCTGGCCTGCATTGACTCAGTGATAGAGGAAACACTGAATTAATAATGAAAACCTGCATTTAATATGGATCGGTCACATGAGGCTTATACATGAGTGACTTAAAAGTCAGTATCAGTGCTCACACTGAACTGACAAATCAGATTGGTGCATCCCTAGCAGAAAGTAAGAGCGTGGAGGTCTGAGTGGTGGATTGGCATTCAACTTTCATGCAAGTGATCAGAGTTTGTGCCTCGTCACACACCGACAATTAATAACCTTTCCCTATCCTTATTCTGCAACATGAATTGACTTAAAAAAAAAAAAAAAGTCTGTTCCTTTTTCTTCATTTTTGTTCTTATTTGTTAAAACAACAGTTATTATCACTGCGGATGAGGAAATAAAATGGTGGATTACATTATTACATTCCATTTTGTTAAGTTTCATTAAGAAATGTTCATTTCTTTGACGGTAGATCTAGGTTTTAACAAGGCACTATTAATTCAACAGTATGTAGAATGTACTCTTGGTGATTGAAAATCCAGCCCCAGCTAATATTTGGCTGCACTACTGTTGCTCTGCTCACCTTTGGATAGTTGTGTTTTATTATGAACAGCAGATTAACGTTTTCTCAGATTTTTCAGTGAGGTTGCAGACTCTGGCTTTGTTCGGAAATGCATACTAAGCACTATTCATACTGAGCATGACGTCAATAACCAACTGCATTGTATGTGGATTTTGTGTACGCGAGAAATGCCTGGATGTATACTAGATTAGCGAACAATTTCTGAGCATGACTGAGCTTACTGGAGACACTCAACTGCCCCAAGATGCATTGTGTCTCTTCAGACTGCGCAATGGCAGTAAAATAATGATGAATGATGGAGAGTGAAGGTGAAACAGAAGCTCCTCAGGACGTTAAGTTACAGTTAAGACGAACAACGTGGGAGCTCACATATATAACGTACTGTAGAAAAAAGATTGAATCATTTAATTTGCCTTCAAATGATACTGAACAATATTAAATGTAGTGGAAGAGGTTACACTGATTTACATTTGTGATAAACAATTTTCATTCAATGGCTTGAGTACTTCAGTGTGAACAGTCTGCTGCTAATTTAATCGTTCATTTAGTAGGCAGTATGCAGTACACACTGATCGAGTATGTAGTACGCAGTACGTTATTATGCCATTTCAAACACACTCTCTGTGTGATGCCTACACCTGTACACAGGCTAACTGCTTTACATCTGACTCCTCTCTGCTCTTTGTTTAACCCTCTGACTGTTTGTTGGCTGTCTGTTTCTGCTTGAAAGAGAGGAATACTGCTTAATTCAGCAACAGTTTGTGTACAGCAAATTACATGCACTGACGCTGACCCAGAAAACAAATCTGAGAGAGAGAGAGAGAGAGAGAGAGAGAGAGAGAGAGAGAGAGAGAGAGAGAGAGAGAGAGAATCAAGAAAAAGACTTCCATCCTTTCATAAGCAATATCTGCAGAGGCTTTACTCTCTTCCAAATGTTTTCTGAACTTAATAAGAAAAGAACTTGTTTGAAAGAAAAAGTGGAGATGTTTCCTAAGACCATTTTCACATCCCATTGCATCTTTTTCTCTCCCTCATGCTGACACACACACACACACACACACACACACACACACACACGCAAGGAACGCAGTCTTTTAAGTGTGCAAATAGAAGACACAAAAGCAGTGAGGGACAGATGGGAAACGGTTTGCTTAAATTTACAGTCACTTGAAATTCTGTTGAGTTTCCCAATGTTAAAAACCATAAAGGAGTGTCAAACTTCCTCGTTATGCTCTCCTCCAGCAGCACTCACTGCTGGGTAAACTTAAGAGAGGGGGCTAAAGAAAAAAAGATAGGAAGGAAGAAAATTGGAGAGAGGGAGAGAATGAGAATGAAGGAAAATTAGGCTTAGGGGAGGAAGGAGAAATGAGAGAAGAAGAGAGAGGGAGGTAGGAAGAAATTGCAAGAGAAGGAATGAGGGAATAGGGAAGGAGGAAGGAAGGACAAAAAAGGGAGCGCAGGAGGACAGAAGAAGAGTGTGCCAGAAAAAGACAGCAGTCATGAAAGTTTAATGCCCTCACTGTTACCAAGCTAAAGGGAGCAAGCTGGGAGGAGAATGAGGGAAGATGAGGAGGTGAAGAGGAGGTCTAAAGGGGAGGCAGGGGGGTGCAACATCTGCCAGAGGATGGAGATGGAGGGGCAGAAATCACACACACACACGGATGCAGAGGAAGGTGCAGAGCAGGAGACACACTCTCCCTCTCCCTACACGGCAATCGCATCATGGTCGTCACTTATCTATTATTCAGCAGAGGAGAGTAGGCACTAAATAAAGAGTTGTAGCAGAGATGCTAAAGGCTGTAGACCTCACAACCCAGAGTCAGAGACAGGGGCCTGTGGTTGTTGTTTTATTAGGGGGGTGCCTCAACAAAGTCTCACTACCAAGATGAAAGCTGGGGTTTCTTTGGTTGAAGCAGTTGAAATATTATGCATTTCTACCTTCACAATGCACTTGAAGCTGCACCAATTCAGATTTGTTATATTAACAATGGATCAAATGACTACATGTAATGTGAAATATGTCTCATGTAGTGACAAACCCACAGACAGTTATCACCCATCTCTGCAGTTCTCCACAGTTTTACAAAGCTTTTTAGCTTTTTTTCCCCAGCAGCAGCTGTTTTCAGCTAGAATGCTCTGATAAACCCACTGTACACTACCTGCCCAGCACCAAATGGCAGACACAATTAGCAACTAGCTGAACAAGTGAACATAGTGGAGCATTTAGCACCTAAAGAGCCAGATATTTTCCCAGTTGGTGGACATCAACACAGAGCTAAAAGAAGAGTAAATATGATTCGTCAGGTGGCCAGGAACACAACTCAAAAATTAAAATTAATGCTAATGTTGCTCTGTGTCTGGATAAAGTGTGCAATTGGTTGCTAACATGTTCAGCTTAGCAAATTTATATGGTTAGCTTGCTGTGGTGTTCTTCTACCCCTAGGTGGCCAAAAAATCAAATAATTCAGCTTAAATGTCTCAACAACTATTGTCTTGGTGGCAGTTTCAAAAGTTATTTACGCCAAATGAAGGCTTATGTTGCTCCATATGAGCTGAATGTGTAAATAGGCAGTTGTTTGCTTGAAGCTAAATGAATATCCTGCTGCTCTGCTTTGAAGCACCAAATATAGGCAGACCATTACTAGAATTTTGAGACCAGTACTGATATATTCAGTTGAGGCTCCACTCCACATATTTCATTGTTACCATACATTTCTGTGTTAATGTCAATAGAGTATTATAGGGGGTATTAGGGTATTATTATTAGTATATTTCCATCAAAGATCATTTTGAAATAATAGCCAAGAAAGACATTTATTTCAGCTTTTATTTACTAGAACAGACTTTCAGTGGGTCAAAAGTTTAAATACACCAAGTTGACTGTCTCTTTAAACTGTATGGAAGATTCCAAAAATTATTACAATAATTACTTTTGGAAGCTTCTGATAGGCCAATTGTCATAATGAGAAGCCAAGTGGGAATTAACCTGTGTTTTAATGGGGAGTGCACCTGTATTTAAGGGCCTACCCTTAGAGTCAGTGGCTTTTTGCAATTTATACCATGGGTAAATCCAAGCAACTTAGCCAAGACCTCAGAAAAAGAGTTGTGGCCCTCCACAAGTCTGGTTTCTCCTTAGGAGCAATTTCCAAGCGACTGAAGGTTCCATAAGCGTCTTGTTCGCAGGTATGAAAATCTTGGAACCGCACAGACACTGAATTGTTCAGGATTAAGGAGAAAAAGTTCACCTCGGCCCGAAAGGTTCTACTGAACCCCAAGACAACAACAAAGGAGCTGGGGAAGGAGTTGGAGGCACAAGGTACCAACGTATCTAAATCCACTATTAAGAGAGCCCTACATTGACAAGGCCTGAAAGGCTGCACTGAAGAAGCCCTATTCCAAGAACAGCATAAAAAAGCGAGAATGAAGTTTGCAGATGATCACCAGGACAAAGACATAGCCTTTTGGAGGAGGGTTCTCTGGTCAGATGAGACAAAATAGAACTGTTTGGCCACAATGATCAATGCTATGACATAACACAAGAAATGTATGGTAACATGAAATATGTGGAGTTGTTTAAAAATTGAGTTTGAATGTCTTTAGCCTAGGTGTTTTTAAATATGGCCTCATCTTGTGTGTTAATTGATAAATTCTGGATTTTTCAATGAGCGAGAAGGAGCAGATTGAATTTTGAAATGTTACAACAACATATTAATAATAGTATAATCCATTTTTCCGTTGTTGATTCATACGAGTAGCCTACGTTCTAACACCTTTTGCTGAACCATTACCCTCATACATTCAGCTAAAAGTAGCATATTTAGTGATTTCTTGATGAATGACTGGAACATACAGATAAACAGCAGAGAAGTGGATTGCACTGCAGGAGTGCTCTGAAAAGTTTCTATGCACATTCTAATACATTTTGACACCTTTTTTGCTGCAACTTGGTCACCATTGGAAACCATTGTAACTGTTGTGAATCCATGCTGACTACAACTACAGCTCTCCAGAGGAGCAAGCTAAACATTCAAGCCCACAGCTGGTGGATATTTCATGGAGTATTGGAGTATTCCTTTAAAAACACTCTGCTTCGGCAAACAATTAAGGGATGATGTTTTTTTTTTTACCTGGATTCACCTTATGAGTGGAGTTCATAAAAGAGAGCAAATGCCCGGAATATCCCCTTAATTTTTTATACATTCTGTGGATGGAAAATTGTTCTCACACATTAGGGAAAAAGACAGAAAAACACTGCAAATAGCCAGCTGGTTGTTAATTGATTTGTATTTTCCTACAGTGTATCTTCAGTATTTTTGCCAGTCTGTGGTCTCTCTCTCTCTGTGTGTGTGTGTGTGTGTGTGTGTGTGTGTGTGTGTGTGTGTGTGTGTGTGTATGTGTGTGTGACGCCAGTAAAGCAGCCACTGAACTGAAATCAGAGAGAGGGGGAGTGCGAGAGAACAAAGCCTTTAAGAATTAAAGCTGCTCCTCTCTTGACCCCGAGTCGACTCCGAAGCACAATGAGATCCATATTTAAACACAACATTCACTGCAGTATATTCCCGCTCCGCTCCGCCAGCTCACGCTATCACACGGCATGAATAAAGACGCCACTCAAGTCTACAGCGAGGCCAGTGCACACAAACAAACACAGAGAAGTGTTGGCTCGGCTTACAAAATCCACATGGATGTTGGTGTGTGTGTGTGCTTACATCCACCAGTGTGTGCTGAAAGCCTGATCAAAGAGGCCATTATTGGAGACAATTGAACTGAAGTGCTGCTGCTCACAAGCTCGAGGTCTGCCCCTTGCCCTCGCTAACCTTTTTTTCTCCTCCCTTCCTCTTTCTGAATCTTTCCTCTCAGCTGTCCTGCGGAATCTGCTTCCAACCACCGACAATCCAGCACTCGCTTCTGCGAGAACGGCGGCTTTGCAACACCACTTACAGTCGTCCGTTTTAGCTATCACAGCTCTTCAGGCTGCACACACACACACACACACACACACACACACACACACACACACACACACACACACACACACACACAAGAATTGGCAGAGAATAAAGAGGTAAACTAGGAGTTTTATCAGTAAAGATTATGAGGCAAACAACCACCAATAGAAACATATACTTCAAAAAAAGTTGATTTATGATTCATTCTCCTTCAAGGACCATATGAGTTTGTTTGCAAGTTTTAGGTCTTTAATTAGAAATTAAGTATACTTAAAATTTATGCTGACCATGTTTAAATGCTATACAGTCTTTGATTTTAGGATTTTCCAGGAAGCCACTGGTTTCCATTCATTTTCGTAGAGTATAAAAATCACTTTGCAGACTCTTGAATTCTTGAAACTTGCTTGTTCACAGTAATGATTACATTATGTTTTTACTCCTCCTGACCACCACATACTTTTCTATCGATTTATTAATGGGTAATTTGACTAATCATTTCAACAATACATTACCAAGTAAAATAACTGACAAAAAGCTAGCGAGATCGTCTTAAATTGACAAACCCCGAACTCAAGTCTGACACACTCAAGTTCAAGAAGAGTAGAGGGACCAAAATGTAAGTTAGAAACACACACACACACATACACACACACACACACACACACACTCCTCATACAGTGACTGACAGCTGCACGGGTCACCATGACAACAGGGGGCAGAAGTTTGGCATCAGTCTCCAGGGCTGTGAGTTTACCCAGGTAAGACAGCCTTCCTCTGGGGAGAGGTATGGACTGTCTCCCTCCTCCTCTCCTCTCTTCTCTCCTCCTCTGCTCTCCTCTCCTCTCCTGTCGTTTTAAACCTCCACCTCCTCTTTCCCTGCCATCTCCTCATTTTCCAACTCCTCTCACTTCCTTTCTCCCTTTCGTGAATTTCATCTCCCTCTTTTTCCTCTCTTCTCCTCGCCTCTCCCCCCTCTCCTGCAGCGTTCACCATCCCTGACAAAGCCTTGAGCGGCTGCCAGCAGCCCCCGAGAGCCGGCTGCTTTCCTGCTAAAAATAAGAGCTGAGAGAAGAATTGCACAGACCTGCCACAGAGGGCTGAAATGGGGGAGAGGGTTTAGAGAATGTGGAAAAAGAGAGGCAAGGACGTGCATAAGGCCGGGGCCTTTTTTCAGGTTTGACCAACAGCCTCAAAATGTCTATGCATGTCCCTGGATAGAGGGTAACCCAAACAAACAAAAACTGAAGGAGGTACGCTAAACAAAATATGAGTAAAAGAGGAAGCTAAAGAAAAGAGTGAGAGGAGATTCCACCAGAGGAAAGCTTAAAGAATAAAAAGTTTGGGAGCAGATAACGTTACCTGACCGAGGCTCAGTTTGTACCGACTCCTTCCAAATGAATACGCTAAACCTGATCTCCCTGTAAATCTTCTCTGCACACACTAAACAGCAGGAATTACATTAATCTACAGAATGAGACGGTGTGTGTGTGTGTGTGTGTGTGTGTGTGTGTGTGTGTGTGTGTGACAGAGATGGGGAGCAGAGGGGAATGAAAGAGAGAGAAAGAATAGGAATAGCCAGATTATAAATATTTATACGAGCAGACGAGACGAAGAGTAATAGATGGCAGAGTTGCAGGGGAGAAGGAAGTAACGGCAGAGGAGAGGAGGAAGGAATGGAGAGAGGAGAGGCTGACTTCAGAGGCAGCAGCAGGCGCGCTTGGCTCGGTTTATCTTTTCTTTCCCGTCTCTCCCGTTGCCTCTATCGCCGCTGGAGTGCGGGCTAGCGGATTTGCAACTCGCACTCCCTGCAGCTCTCGTGTGTGTGAGTGTGAGTGTGAGGAGGGGAAGGACAACAAGTTCTCCCCTTATCGCCCCCCTCTCCGCTCCCCTCCCTCAGAGAAAGAGACGAACACACAATGGCCCACGCACCCACTAACAGGCTTCAGCCGTTCCCGCCGAGGTTTGTGCCGGTGTTGATGACACCGATGACAATGATGGCAATGATAGCAGGGCTGCTCAACTCGCTCAAGCAGTTGTAGATTCACAGATTCAACTGTTTTTCTGTTGCACGGTCACTTCATTCCAGTTTCCAACAGATATCACATAGCGTGGATAAGACTTACACTTGCTCACAACTCAGTACAGAGATAAAATACTTCCAGTGGAGTCAAAGAAGACGAGACTGAGCTGGGTAAAGCTCTTACACTTCTGATTGGCAGAAGGAAATGGCTCAAAAATATACTGTGGAAATCAGGGGTGGAAGTAACTAATTACATTTACTCTCAGTACTGTAGCAAAGTTGTTTTTGTCTACTTGTGCTTTTTTGAATATTTTTAAAAATAGATAATTTTACTTTTACTAAAGTACTAAAGGACCGCTACAAGTTACAGAGTGAATTCGGGGGTGGCCTTTCTGCTTTTTATGGACAATAAACCATGTCACAGTGTGACTGCAGAGGGGACTGGGTATAGTGGGACAGAGATAGATTGTGGAGGATATATAGGACAGGATATATACATACTACATATTGTAGTATATACTATAATCAGGGGTATGCATACACAGATTCTTTCCACACATGCACACTAGAAAACAACCTAATGACAGTAAGAAGAAGACTTCCTTTGTTTGTTGTATTTGGCTTAACAACAAGAAAAAGTCAAAAAAAAAGAAAAGAGTGTGTGCGACAACAAGAGTAGGACCAAGTATGGGGAATGGGGAACTTAACTTGCTGGTGTGCTAAACTAGTGTAACACAAACCAGACTCACACCGCACCACATCACACTTAAAGGACCATAGTGCGGGTTTTGTATGTTTAACACCAATCCCATAAGGCCATCTTTACATTACTGTGGTCCGTTTTCCAAAGCACAGCATCAGTTTTTAGTTTGAATCTTTTCTTCTTTCCAGGTTTCAATTCATGTCAGTATGCTATGACTTGCAGAGACTTCCTGTCAGTCAACTTTATTCTTTGTCAAAGTTATCATTGTGTGGAAGTGCAGTTATGAGCAGAAAACATTGAAAAAAGTCTCCTTTGCGGTGTGTTCAAGGAGCTCCTCAAAGATTTGAGAATCATTGGCCATAAAGCTCTGCATTCATGAGCTCGGTTGTCAGAAAATTGAACACAGAAGACAAACAATAAGCAGACTGTGAAATCTTGCTGCTTCTTAAAGTACATTTAAAAAGTTGCTGTTCAGAAGTCGATTCAGATCTCCTTGAACTCACCAACAAGGAAGAAAAGACTCAACTCTATTCAGTAAGCGAGGAAATCAGTTTCAAAATGTATGGCATGTTTGGGAAAATGATCAGCAGTAAAGTAAAGTAGATTTTTAATTTGCAGTCAATGTTCTAAAATGTGTAAAGCCGCCGATGGCAGCCCTTTAAATTACAGTGAAAACAATAAAAAAAGGGAGCTTATTGTAGCCCCGAGATTCTTAAAACTTCAAAGAATCCTTCCCTATTCAAAGTTTTCTTAAACACTTTCAGTATAGGACTCAGAGTGAGTAAATTTAGCCTGGCACTGACCCCGGCCTTATAAACAGATTGTCACAAGGGGACCCAGTTACAGAAAACAGGCCCCTGACCTGCTCTGGATTGAGAGCCACAACTTTCAGAGATGCTGACCTAGCCAGTCGTTGAACTTCTTGACCTCAGAGGGCAGTCCCAGCTCAGTGAAGTCTCCGGCGTGGATAAACACGTCCCCGTACGGCATCTGGATGGCATCGGTACGGGAGTGAGTGTCCGAGATGCACACGAAGCGGGTGTAGCCCGGCGGCTTGGGCGTGTCGTGGGGCATCGGGTCCACCCTGAACCGATGGAAGCACAACAGAAGACAAGAAAGTTGAGGGATAGAGAAAGGGAAAAGGGGTCACTGCAGCTGTTGGTGCTCTTAAACAATACAAGAGAGAGAGACACAGCACTGTATGTAAAGTCTCTGTGGTAAGAGGCTGACAATGAAAGAAGTTTGAATTAGTATCCAGCAGAAAATCATCCCCACAGACTTAGGCAGGGGGGGAAACAAGAGACATAGCGAGAAGCGAGAGCGAGAGGCCACAATAAAAGTGCGGAGCTGACAGAGACAGAAAGAGAAATGTGCAGAGATAGAAGAATAAAGCACAGAATAAAAAAAGAGCAGTGTCCTGTGGGATTTCCAGGAAGTGTGCAGATCCACGGGGTCTCCAGGGGGAAGAGGGGAGATGGTGAATAACCGTGGCCCACTTTAGTGAGCTATCCTCCAGGTACGATAACACCCAGCCCTGCCTTCTCCTCCTCCTCTGCACCCCACCACAAGAGACAGAAAGAGATGAGGGGAAGTGGGAAAGGAGATATACATGCATGTAGGACAGCCGGTAAAAAGTATGAGTCACAAAGTAATGAAATACAGAAGAGGATTCATGAAAATGTTTTCATTTCCACTGTAGAGTATACAGACATGTAAGGAAATGTAAAGTGATGCTTTATGGAACCCTGCAGAGAAATTCTATTTCTTAGCATCAGTATTTGTGTGTTTAAAGACAGTTTTCTTGGTTATATAGACTACACTTAAGTTAAAACTAAAACCAAAACTGAACTTAGATTTTTGCTCCACTTTTAGAAGGCCAGGTAAAAACCACTGAAGGAGGACAAATTACATGTAGCCTACTATAATGGCTCACTTGGTAAATTTAGTAGGCTATAATGTAGCACTAACTCTATCAGTACAACAGAAGTCATACTCACCACTCTGCTGCTCGACAGAAATACTGTTCACTTGCTCACAAATTAATTCCACTCGCTTTTAGTTTTTTTATTTGGTCTTAAGTTTCTGTCAATGATTTACTCAAAATGTCTTGCACAGATGTCTCACAGTAAATGCCTTCTTGTGGCTCAAAGGGTCGCTAGTAGGCCTGAACCATGTGTTTGACATTTAGTACAGTGACCATTCTTTATTTTTGTTGTGCTAGCTAGATATTCAGCCATTGTTTCAGCAAAGGCTTTTATTTGAGAATTTATAGTAGGCTACGAAATGTAAAACCTGATCAAAGTGTCATCCTTTGTATTTTTCTTGGGATTGCCTCAAAATATTCATTACTGACAATCAAATCTAAAAACTACTAACCACTCTGCACATTCTAAAAGATAAGTTTTAGCTGTTGTTAGCTAGCATGTTGTTGGCTAATGGTGTTAGACAGAGTATGCTTTGTTGATTGCTAAGCCAGGTGAGGTAGCTGAAGAGGAATGTTTGGTTTATTAGGTGGCTCAGGCAGGTTATTGAGAGGGTGCCCTGCAGACTTGCCTGCACTCTTTCACTCACACACAAATTCATATTGAATGTTTACATTAAAAGCCTTCCAGTGGTTCAAAGTGCATACTCCTTCTCAGTCAGCTTTTAATGTGAAACAGTGTAAACAGTGTAAAGTTTCATCAATGGTAGCTTAACAGTGATCAAAAAAATTACAAAGTAAAAGCAGTTGTGATTAATTAGTAACTGAGAACAGTATTTCTGTTAAACTCAGAGCAGCAGAGTGTAGACTATGTCAAAGACTCGTGTTGAATTGATGGAATTAGTGCTATGGAAATGTACGTTATGCTGAATTTATTAAAACAGCAGGTAAACACAGAAGAAGTGTTGAGTTTGCATTAACAGCAAACAGCAGCCACAGCAAATTAATAGGAGCAGAACCAGAAACAGAGGGGCTTACTAAAATATGATAATATAGGCTAAAGCAGGAAAATTTGAAGTCAAGGCCTGCCTCTAACATAAGCCTGTCTCAGATAAGCAAGAACTGACTACAGCTTCATTGTTCCAATTGCTATTTTGTTTACCTCAGCCTGGGTGGTCAGAGGTCATGGTTAGTGACAGTGCAGCATCACGCTCGCTCAGATCCAGGGGTCCCACACTCACTTGGAAGTCACATTCAAATCATTTTCAAAGACTTTGAAGGTAAAATTGGTCAAATTCAAAGTCATCATGTTTTGGGCTAAGTCTGGATAATAAGTCAAAATGACATCATCATCACTTAAAGGAATAGTTCAACATTTTGAGAAACATCCTTATTTGCTTTCTTTCTGAGACTAAGAGGAGAAGATCGATATCGATCTCATGTCTGTATGTTAAGTACATAGCTAGAATCAGGATGTAGTAATACTGGAAACAAGGAGAGACAGCTAGCCTGGTTCTGTCCAAAGTTAAAAAATGCACCTACCAACACCTCTAAAGCTGACTCATTGACATGATGTATCTGGTTTATTTAACCCGTAAATATAGAGAAACTTAAAATTGACAGTTTGTGGTTTTAGAGGGAGTTACATGCTGGAACAATTTGTTTTGGCAAACAACAGCCAGGTGCAGTGACTGTGCACAGCTTCCTGAAGTCTTGTCATCACAGTGAGGTTGCTCTGTTTGGTACTATCATGCTGTACAGAGACCTAAACCAAAACCTGCCAACCAGCACCATTGTTGGAGATGCTGTACAGACTTACTGGGCGGATGGATACAATGTTGTTTATCAAGAAATAGCTACAAATGTAGCTACCTCTACAACCAAATATTGTAATTTTTACATTTCTGTTTGTGTACCGATTAAATAAACGACATACAATGTGTTAGTTAACACAGCTTTAGAGTGTTGGTAGGTGTATTTCTGAACTAGACAGAACCAGGCTAGCTGTTTCCCCTGCTTCCAGTCTTTATGCTAAGCTAAGCTAACCACTTCCAGCTCTGTACTTAACCCACAGACATGAGACTGATATACATTTCTCATCTCTCTTTAGTAAAAAAAAAAAAAAAAGCAAAAAAGGGTATTTCCTTAAACATTGAACTACTCCTTCAATGGATAATAATTTCTGGTTTGAATCTCAGAAAGAATGAAAAATACATCAAGAGTAAATGTAAAAAAAAAAAAAAGTAATTATAGCCAGGATGCACAGGAAAATTATCAGAGGAAATGTAAACCAAAAAGTCATCAAAATGAAATGTGCTAAAAGTCTAAATGACTGCAGTATGCTCCTTTAATTAGCCACCCTGCTGCATAGGAATTTCTACAGGCCTGTTTCTTATATCTCCTCACATGTGGACGTGTGGCGGCTGGAAGCGTCCCTGGTTGATGTTGTAGAAGGTGAAGGCCTGAGTGGGGTTGGTGCTGTACTCATCCACTTCTACCACCGTCCTGCTGCCTCGCTGGGTGTGCGACTGAGCCTGCGACTGCTGCCGTCTCGCTGCCATGATCTCTGAGAGGGTGAAGGCCATGGCACTGGGGACCGGAGCAGAGCGGGTGGAGGAGAGCGAGGTGTCAGGTTGGGGAGTTCAGCTGCTTGTTGTTGTTGTGTGGAGGAGAGGCTGCTAGGAGGCGTCCTGTCAGGCTCAAACCCTCGCTGAGTTCACAGTCACAGCAAGCTGAGGAGAGAACATCACCTCCTCCCTCCTGCTCTTCTTCTTTTCTGCAGCTGCTCTGCACCTCAGAAGAACACAACAGAGCAGAGCTGACATGAAGAGTGTGTGGTAAACATGGGAATACAGAGAAGCGGTGAAACAATCAGTTGACTGACAAAAATGTGACAATAAAAAGAACTGATTCCATAGTTTAAGTAATTTATTAAGCCAAACATTATCTGGTTTCAGCTCCTTAAATTGGAGGATTTGATGCTTTTTATTTGTTTGAATATTTTGATATGAATGAATATGAATGGCTAAACTAAAATCGGAACAAATGTATAAAATATTAGAGAGAACAGGTTCCAAAAGAAATATTTCGGTCTGACACCATCAATTTCTTTTTCAATGTTTGTCCATTTTTACGGTGATTTAAGTCACACTCTCTGTGTTCAGCCATGGCAGAAAGGAAAAGGATGCTCAAACATGTGGGTGCCTTTTGCCAAACTGGGTAAGGCTACAAATAACAATTTGTTTCATGTATCTGCTGATTATTTTCTTGATTAACTGATTAATTGCTTGGTCTATAAAATGTCAGAAAATAGTGAAAAAGATGATATCATCGGGTGTTGTTTTATCCGACCATTGGTCCTAAACCCAAAGATATTCAATTTACCCACACAGAAGACAAAGAAAAGCAGCAAATCCTCACAACTGAGAAGCTGGAACTAGGGAGTGTTTGCAATTCTTTCTTTAAAGATTAATCGACTAATTGATTATTCAACTAATCATTTTAGGGCTACAACTAACAATTTTCATTCTCAGTGAATCTATCACTCAATTTTTTGATTTATCTGATAAATCATATAGTCTATAAAAAGTTAAAAAAAATAGTGAAATATGTCTCCCAAGTTCTGAGAGCGCAAGGTGACGTCTTCAAATGTCTTATACGTCTGACCAACAGGCCATGACAAAAGATTCAGTTTACAATCAAATAAAACAGACAAAAGCAACCAGAGAACATTTTTCATTTTTGCTTGATTAAATAACTGTATCAATTAATCGATTATCAAAATTCAATGTCAATGTTAAACGACTAGTTTATTAATCGACTAATTGTCTCAGCAGTAAATGGTTTCAGCTGGAATACTGGGTATCACTTTCATCAGTTCTTTCACACCATAAGGTCCTATTGACAGGTGTGTAGGATCAAAAATTAAGAAGCACTCAGTGGGTCACTTGTACTGACTCCTTTACCGGTGTCAGTCCATAGACCTTCAGCAGATTCAATTCATTTAACCAAACAGCACCCGACTGTGATACGTAAACTCAGCGTATTGGCCAATACAGAGCACCAATCCGATACCTTTGATCTTATTTTTCTCCTGTGTAAACACTGTATACCTCACTTCATGGAACTGACTGGGATCATTCTCCTATGTGAAACGTAATATACAGACATATCTACACATCACTTCTTAACTATAAGTGGAAACTACAAGTTACTATTTATGTAGATCATTGCAACAAATGAACAAAGCAGGGCAGAAAACAATGGGAATCCTTCAGTGACTACTTATGCTGATAAATAAGACAGCATGTGGTGTTCAAAATGCAGTCGGATACCCCATGCAGCTGAATAAAGATGGTATAGGGACAGTGACAAAAAAACACACTGTATTTATTCTCTGGCCAATACCCAGTCCACAAGGTTAGCATCGCCGTTAATACCGATCAAGTATACCATATCAGTGCATCCATTAAAGCTAGCAATGTAAACACACACAGTACATTTACAATTGTAAAGGATGAACCAAGAAGGTTTATGTCATACACTAGAAAGATTGAAGGCTATTATGTTGCTATAAACTATACAAATCAGCCAAAGTAAAATCAACTGATGATTTTAAATAATTTAATTTGTATGTATTTTTTATTTTTGTAAATATTATTAATACAGGCATTAAAAGATAGCATTTTAAAAATCAAGTGTTTTAATTATCAATACATTAAATCATATCATAAGAAGAAGATCCATGTTATATGTACATTTATTAGGGACTTCCCCTACAACAACCTGAGAAAAACAATTATTCATCCATAGCCTGACAATACATACAGAAAAAACTGGGTATAAAAGGCAAAAGCATGCAAAACCTTGATCTTAGAATGGTGTGACACCAGTGTGCTTAAACATTTGCTGGTGATGCATTCCATTAAAAGGACAGACTTGTAGTGTTTCTGAAAGCTTACAGGCGAGTGCTGCATCCCCTCCAGCTACTATAGTACAGGTGCATCTGTTATAGCTTAGGTTAAATCTGATATTTCAATCTAGCAGAGCCACACAGGCAGCCTGAGCACAACATTGTCACCTTGAGTAGGTAGCTAAATGAATAACAGATGTTATGCAGAATGTAAATCAGGCTGCAAATTGTAACTCAAATGATTTATTATTTACAAATGTTCTTTTGGTTTTGCTCTTTTAAATGTTTCTTGTTTCCTGCATGCTGTTCTGTACAGTATTTGCTTTTTGCTCAAGACAAATAAATTCATAAACTGAATTGATAAAATCCTTTCAATCCCTGTCCCTGGTATGTGAGGCCTGCACGTGTGTGTCACCCATTAAGACTGGATTCAGCTGGGCAGCTCATTTTTGGAGGCTTAGGCGGCTGCTGGGAGAGAGCAGAGCTGCTGAGAGGTGCTGAGATGACGGGGATGCTGGGAGACGGAGGTGATAATTTGGGGACAGGCAGCTTTGGCAAAGTCCGCCTGGACCGCCGTGCGATGTCAGCGCACCATCTCGATTCCTCATTCACTGCAACCTCACACGCTGACAGTACACTGACGTGACAGATACACACTTCACACTTCACACCACGGTTGTTTGTCACGGGCAAATCCCAGCATGCTCGGGGGATGTGTTTCAGCAGTGTGTATATTACATGTTCTGTGTGCACACAGGTTGATGTGTATGCAGACCTGTGCATGCATATTTAAATGTGTTTCTGTTGACATGAATGTGACAGTGGCACTGCCAGTGTGAGACAGAAAGATGAATTAGCAGATGTTGCGAGATTATAACACACTGGGCCCAAAGTTATCTAGATTATGTAGGCTACACAGGACAACCGAATCTTCAGTTTACAAACTTTAACAGCTCCCTCTGTCCACTCTTGACCCTTATTTTATTCCCTATGACTCTGTCTAAAGTAAAAAGGGCTTTTCCTTATGTCTGTCAGATAATTCCACCTGGAGTATCTATACCATCAAAGTCATCTGGGACTACAGTTGATAGCATTTTATTAAATTGGAATCCTTTCAAAGCTATTATCGAATCTATTAAGATTCAGCTTTCAACATGTGTAACTTAGAGATTCCATTGAAATCTAGTTGTATTACATTATGGCATTACTGATATAACCTGCCAAAAGGGACTTTTGTCATTTAATCATGTGGAAATGACTAAAATCAGAAGGTTGCTAATGTTACCTGACTCTTTACTGCACTGCTAATTAAAAAAGAGACAAAAGATTCAATAAGACATTCATGAGCCTTAGCAAATCCAGCTATTTTGAACCAAATCCAAAACCAACTGTCTGTGATCTGGATGACATATGAAGCATACCCCCTATCCAGTAACAGATAATGTTTCCTTCCCATTGCCTCGAAATCATTCGGATCGGTCTTATCTTTGGGTCCTTTACCTGAGTTTTAGTACAGATACAAAAAATATTCTAGTTATAGACCTAGTTAAACGTGTTTTAGTCCTTTTTTCATTTAAAGGTGTAGGCAGTCTTTTTTTGAATAGTATAGAGTATCATTTTGAAGTTGTGGGTTTGGTGGGAGGGGCTTAGCGGAGTGATATGAGACAGCAGAGAGAGAGGCTACAGGTTTTGTATAAGTTGCACAGGTTTTCCCTACCCCAGCTTTGAGAAAATAGCTCAAATATTACAAATGCTGAATATATGAGCAGCAGCATCAGTCCTCTATCAGTGTCTACACTGGAAGTGTTCAGCCACAGTACTGCTGTGGGCTCAATTGCCTTTTAACAGCACTCACAGCCCAATATGTGCATAAGACAGAAGAAAACTGACTTGAAGCCTAAGAAGACGCTTCAGGTTGTGGTTATGGTGTGAAGTGCAACTAGACAGCTGTATTGATCAAACTGTAGTATATCTGTTTGTCAGGTGTGCGTGAGATGGACAACTGGAAATGCGGCTAAAACGTGTCTTTTGTAGGCAGCCTCTTAGTGTTGAATTAAAGAATATAGTCTAAAATTGGAGTTAGAATTAATGTGGCACCAAGCGTCACAGTGGTGTTGATGGGGTAAGTATTGATACCTGGTGACTGTGTTGTTATAAAGGTCTCAGTATGCTTCAAACAAAGAGCTTGTCAGATTATCTAACAGTGTCTTTCCCTGCCCCTTTTCCACAGTTGGGTGGGGGCTGGTTCCGACAATTCTTGTAACTTTCCAAAACGTTCCAAAAGACAATCTTACAGTCCTGACAACTTTACACAGTGATTTGTCAAGGATTTGAACTCTCCCAAGCTCTCTTCGTTTATTCTTCATACACATTCGTACATTAGTCACTTTTTATGTACTGTGTATAACTGAGTGCAACACCACACAAGTGGATAATGAGACAACGGCCCCCCACCCCTCCTACACCCAGACTTTTTGTGTCTCTTGGATGTTTTGCATCTCTTGATGGTCATACTCAGTCTCATTGAAGTTTCTCTGTAGTTGTTTTATGTCTCTTTGTTGTTTTAAATCTTTTTGTGGTCGTTTCGTTTCGTGGTCTTTTTGCATCTCTTTGTAGACATTTTGTGTCTCTTTGGGCTAATTTTGTGCCTCTCTGTGGTCATGTTGACTCTCTGTGATCATTTTGCGTCTCTGTAGTCGTTTTGCATCTGTTTGTGATCATTTTGCGTTTCTTTGTGGTCGTTTTGCATCTCTTTGTGATCATTTTTGCCAGGCTGTAGTCGTTTTGAGTGTCTTTGTGGACATTTAACGCCCCTTTGTGGTCATTTTACATCTCTTGATGTTCGTTTCACGTCTCCTGGTAGTCTCTCTGTAGTTGCTTTGTGTCTCTTTGTGGTCATTTTGCATCTCTCTGTAGCCGTTTTTGAGTCTTTTTGTTATCGTATTGCATCTCTTTGTGGACATTGTGTGTCTCTTTGTGGTCGTTTTGCATCTCTGTGTACTAGTTTTGTGTCTCGTGGTCATTTTGCGTTTCTTTGTGGTTGTTTTGTGTCTCTGTGATCATTTTGTGTCTCTCTGTAGTCATGTTGCGACTCTTTATAGTCTCTGTAGTTGATTGCGTCTCTTTGTGGCCAATTTGCATCTCTTTGTGCTTGTTTTGCATCTATTTGTGGTCATTTTGGATTGGATTGGATTATGAGACAACGGCCCCCCACCCCTCCTACATAGTTGCAAGACACCCAGACTTTTTGTGTCTCTTGGATGTTTTGCATCTCTTGATGGTCGTTTCACATCTCTTTGTGGTCGTACTCAGTCTCATTGAAGTCTCTCTGTAGTTGTTTTGCGTCTCTTTGTTGTTTTGAATCTTTTTGTCTCTTTGTAGCTGTGTTGAGTCTTTTTGTGATTGCATCTCTTTGTGGACATTACGTGTCTCTTTGTTGTCGTTTTGCATTGCTTTGTGGACATTATGTGTCTCTTTATGGTCATTTTGCGTTTCTTTGTGGTCGTTTTGTGTCTCTGTGATCATTTTGCATCCCTTTGTATTCGTTTTAAGTCTATTTGAGGTTGTTTTGCATCTCTTTATGGACATTTCGTGTCTCTTTGTGCTTGTTTTGCATCCTTTGTGGTCATGTTGCTCCTCTTTGTAGTCATTTTGCATCTCTTGATGGTCATTTCACGTCACTTTCTGGTTATATTGCGTCTCTTTGTAGTCTCTGCATAGTTGTTCTGCGTCTCTTTGTGGACGATGTGCATCTCTTTAGGGTTATCTTGCTGTAGTCGTTTTGAATCTTTTTGTGGTGGTTTTCTGTCTCTTTGTGGTTGTTTTGCATCTCTCTGTAATCGTTTTCCATCTCTGTGTGGTCGTTTTGCATCTCTGTGATAATTTTGCATCTCTTTGTGGTCATTTTGCATCTCTCTGTAGTGAGTTTGTGATCATATTGCATTTCTTTGTGGACATTAGGTGACTCTTTGTGGTTGTTTTGCATATCTTTTTGGACATTTAGTGTCTCTTTGTGGTGGTTTTGTATCTCTTTATAGAAGTTTTGCGTGACTTTGCAGTCATTTTGCGTCTCTTTGTGGTCGTTTTGCATCTTTGTGTGGTCTTTATGCACCTTTGTAGTTTTTAGGTTTCCCCATTTGTATGATTCATCGCATCAAGAGTACAAATACACAGAAAAGGCACAGAATTCTTGGAGAAAGATCGGGGAGGCAGTGTGATGCAGTCAGGAGGAGACTATGACAGCAAACTTTGAGTGTGGCCATTTGGAGCAGGTATAAACACTTTTTCCTTTTGATGCAGTGAGATGACATGTCTTACAGCCTGGTTTGTTTGAATCATGCTGAACCCTTAAGCCATCTAAGTTCATGACACAGGCTTGTGGTCAGAGGAAATTAAACAGAAGCAGAGTTACAAATGTAACTGTGGTTTAATGCAATTTAGAGTCCTCGTGAGAAGATACCAAAAGAGACATTTCCCAGATTAATTAGTCTTGGATGGTCCATGTGGCAAACATGTGTACCACCCAGCTCAAGGTGACTAAAAACCTCGACCTGCCCATGTGCATGATGAGATATCCAGGTGCAAAGTTGCACTTGTAGAATTCATAGAACCACAGTTACATTATTAAGTCCTGTATACAACATATTTACAATTTTATCTATCTGATTATCTTAATGTTTTACTACTATAATTGTACATTTAATTTATTTATTTTACCTCTTGAGAATCACTCCAACATTTTGCTGTATTTAAAAGTGTGCTTTTAAATATGCCTGAGAAAAATATTGTGTATCAGCTGGAAAGAGAAGCGCACTAACATCAGTGTTCTGTGGGAGCAAACATCGACAGCATTACCACCACCCTCGTTAAACACCAGCTGAGATGGAAAGGCCATGTAATACGAATGCCTGACACACACCTCCCAAAACAGCTCCTCTACTCACAACTAAATGCTGGCCAATGAGCACCTGGAGGTCAGGAAAAGTGTTTCAAGGACAACATCAGTATCAACCTAAAAAAATCCACATAAACAGCTCTAACTGGGAAGACTTTGCTCAAAATAGAACCGCATGAAGAAACAGTTTATATGAAGGAGACACATTCCATAAAGACGATTGCAGACAAGCTGCCAGAGTTAAGCAGCAGCAAAGAAAGGAGAGAGTCTCCACCAAAAGACTCTCCCTCTTCCAGCACCTCACATCAATACCCATACTGCAATAAAGTTTGTGGTTCCAGAACTGGCCTCTTCAGCCAAGACCCACAATAAGAACCCCCCAGGAGGACCATTGTACTTGACTTCGAGTGATCGCTAGTATTACAACGGTCCTTGACATGCATTACAAAATGGTTATGCAGTCTACACACACTTCTCTTTCTTATAAGAGCAAGAAACATTTACTTAGCAGTACTGCCTTCATCTAAAAGGAATATCTCTTTATTTTTGTAAGAGATAAGGTAAAAAAACACGAAGCGTTTCCACACACTTGAGTCTGCTCAGTCTATACATTCACAAGCATTCGGTCATAAACTTTCTTATTCTTTCTTATATCCCCTGAACAAAAAACATTCTCTCATGGTTTTCCATGAAATCCTCAGTGGAGTGAAAAAGTTGCCATAGTCTGTAGAATTGGCTTTTTGGAAAACATGTTTTTTATAGCATGAGGGTGAGCACTACTGGTCAGAAGAAATGTAGTACAGTCAGTAGTACCACAGAGTGGTGATGCTCTATTCACATATCCAGGAATGACAGCTTTAAAATTATATTCAAGGATTTGGGATTTATAGTGTTAAGTAACACAACCAACTCAATTAATTGATTACTTGTCACTTGAAATAGACAGAGCACATCGTCATCGTATCTGAACCATTTCATGATTTTGGAATTAAATTGATTTGTCATGATTAAATACAAAACTGTGCACAAAGACGCCAACATAAAGATTTGCACCAATGGTTGTGTTACTTGTACAAAGAACTCACCAATGAAGTTATAATAAATCAGATTACAGTATGTAGGATGGGTCAGAATCAGAATAATTATTTTTCAGTGTCAGGAATTTGCTTTTATTCAGGCTCAGCAATAAAACATAAAAAAACAGAAAGGTTACGTAACATGCATTATTTTTTAATGTGCAAACACTTTAACAGGCCACACTGCCACAAAGAATGAACTGTTGGTCAAGACACTACACAGACTTTATGGACATTGATGTTTCAGAGGGACTATCGGGAGCTCTCCTATTGACATTCTCTTCTTCTCTGCAATGAGAGACGTTAATGACATTCAAGTCTCACAGAGGCTCCGGCTTAGGAGCCTCTGTATCCTATGGGCCCCTAGCCTGTTCAGTAATCCATCCACTGAAAAGAGAAGAGAAAAAAAGACCCTGGCAGCAGCAGTATGGACCAGAACAGTCACACAGTTAGAGCAGGCACAGTACTGTACTGTACAGTATGTTTGATAAATGCAGAAACAGAAGAGAGGCGGTCGGATTGATGCTCTCTCCTCTCATATTCTCATACTGAACAAGCGGCCATCACATTAGACTGTGTGGCTCTGCTTATTCGTTCATTTTCTGCTATGGACACACAGAACATTAAAGTGCATCTGAGTGTGGTGCTGTATTACAGAATCTATTTTATGCATAGCCTGGAGAAGATAAGAGTGTGTACTGGTCTGATTTGGAGCCATAGCTCTGTGAAATAGGGTGAATCCAAAATCTATATGTAAAATTGCATCCAGATAAAAAATATAAGACACATTCAACCAAGATGGAAAATCTATGGAAGAATAATCAGAACATATGCTTTTTGGACCATTAATCCTTTCTCTTTGTACTATACTACTTTACTTTTATAACTAACTGCCATTTTAATCCGGTTTAATTCACTCACACACAATTTGTTTCAATTAAATAGTTTGCAGGAAGAATTTTGCAAATCTTAATTAAAAGCAGAAATGAAATCCTTTTAGCTGAATTATCAGCTTCAAACTCATTTTGTACAAGTTATCCTACACTCTGCGCGCTGTTTAACCGAACTACAACAAAACTTTTCAGCTATTTGGTCCTACAGGGTGCGCCAACGGCACATGGGAGAAGTTTGCCTTCAGGGCTTTCTCCAGCCTGACTTTGCCCTTTGGATATGGTGCTGCTGAAATCTGATCTAACATAAAAGCGTTCCGGTGAGCCCTGCTGGAAAGCGTTATATCTGGAGACGTGACTGCATGTCTTTATAAAAAAAAAAAACTCGAGTACTCAGGCGATACAGAACCCCCTTCGCATGTGAAGAACAACACATTCGGTCCAGAGCCGAGATTAACCCGGGAATACGCAGCTGTGCGGCTTCAATGCAAATCTCTGCTCCGGCCTTGAATGCATAAGAGACACCTTTGCATAAATGCACCTAGAAGATGAAGAAGAATCAACCTACCAGCTCCTATGGTCAGCTGCAGTAACGCTACTCGAAGATGGATGTGGAGAGAGCCGGTGTCTGCGCTGTGAGAGAGACGCGCTGGTCAGTTTGAATGAGCAC